>VJOZ01064695.1:0-10341 GCA_009801055.1 Stichopus horrens
ATTTTGAATAACCTATCATTCTACGTCCACAAACATTGGTTTCAAAAATATGGATGGTTTCTCTAAAACAAACGCCCTATTTCCCTTTAAGTGTTAAATTAGATTTTTTAAGTTCACTAGTGTTGCCTCAAGTCTGATAAATTTGACACAAACACATAACAAAGACAGTCAAGTTCAAAAAGTTTCAGCAGCAGAACTTGCCAGCAGGTGATGACACCAGAACTATAAGAGAGTGTTTCTTGCAAATCCTTTGATATATTTTAAAGGTTTACTGAAGGAGAAGAGACTAAACCATACAATCTGAAGTCCCAGCATCATGAAAACACATGCTACTTTCACTTAGTGGACCTCTCATACAATCACATACTTATAATGTTGCTATTCAGCGACTGAAAACGTTCCTAATTCTGCCTTCCTGTTGCCATGCAGCACCTTAACATTTTCCTAATTCTTCCCTTGCCATTGCTACAATGTATCTGAACATTTTCTTGATTCTCTCCTTTATGTTGCTATGTAGCACAGGAGCCCTTTTTTCCTTTCTAATTTCCCCCTTGCTGTTGCTACGCAGCACCTGGGCATTTTAACTATGCCCTTACTCTAGCTATGCAGCACCTGAATATTTTCTTATTCTTCCTGTACAGAGTTCTTCCAACACACATATCGTCCGTTCCCCAGCAAATGGAAGCCAACAACAGTTCACATCTGAAACGCATCTCTTTCAAAAAGTCAGGCAGTTTTGGAACTTGGCTTGAAAGGCTCAAAACGTAAGACAAAAGCATTGACCTCCAACATGAATCAATAGCGAAGACACAATTGATGCACTGGAAATATGCATTCCAATGTGTGTGGGCGTGCTCTGGAAACGGAGGGCACTTTCTGCTGAAGGACGGTGTGTACAAACAGAGGCAACGGTCCTTCTTGTTTTGATGTTATTCCAATGTTCTACTGACACCACCGACTTTGACTAAACCTGAAGGCATTACGTCAATCAGTACACATACCTGGCATAAAGGGTCCCAGTGTGATGTGTTCTGGGGTACTTTTACTTCACATCTGTAAGTTGAGGTAATGTATCACTTCTTAAACACAGACAGCATAGGCTGCTACGGAAGACCAGCACAGCATTAAATTCTTCACTACTACAGTATCTCAGACACACGTAACATAGACTTATGACATTTCATACAAACGAAGCTAAATAATGTTCTTTTAACTTTCAACATATAATGCACTGTGCGACAGCCTGAACTGCTTGACTGGCTGTTAACGAATGCTAGCACTGCCTTAGGAACAATAACAGTTCTTTGCAACCCTGAGGCATGCATGATACAGTCTAATAAGTACTGGTCAATGAACACGTTCCATGTTACAGGGATGTATCTGCAAAGTATCAACTGCTTCTTGAAACTTTCACATGTGACTGGAAATGCAGGTTAAGACAATGGGCATAATAATATGTCAGAGCCACAATGAGACACATCACATGACCCTTGATGCCAGGTACAGACATTAACCACGTGGTCAGACTTTCAGATTTATTCAGATACAAACAAACACGCATCTGCCAAAATTCTAAATATAAAATCCAGTACACCACTAAAAAGGTGTGACTGAAAACAGGAGAGTGTTTGGTCTCCTGCACTTATATTAACCGCGAATTATACAAAAAGAAACCCGCATGATGTCGCTGAAGTCCTCCAATGCAAAGTGTCTAATTATAGTGCATCAGTTGCTGAGGGGCACAAAAAAGTGACTTTGTTCAACTGCACTGCCAGTTAATTGCTAAATTTCTTTTCAGTTTCACAACCTATTTAGTACTAGCTGTTTTAGCTGTTTTATCCAGTCATTTTACAATTCTAAGTAAAAACTATGCAAAGCTGGTTCCTGTCTTTTTTTTTTTTTTGGTTTAGATGATAAATTGCAAAGCTGGTGGCACATGTGTTAAGCTTGTTGCTAAGACCAAAGGGTGATGGCAGTCACAGGTGTGGATAGCGACTCCGCTTAGCGTGACACCATCAGCGATAACCGACGGCAACCACGAGTGTGGATGCTGTTTAGGCTGACGTAATAAACATGAATGGTGGCAGGCACGAGTGTGATAAACCAAAAGCGATATCACTGAAACTTGCGGGCAAGCTTTTAGCATTTCACTGGAGAGAGCACTTGCACATTTGCAATGGGATGCCTTCCGACGCTTTAGCAAGCATTGCTTTTACTTGGCTGACCAAACAATCCTGGTAGCAGTTGATTCGCCTCTAGTTACATTCCTAAATCCCCTCTTTTAGCAAACAGTTCCCAGTTTTTCAGTTTAGAACACTTTCTTTACTGTCTATTGCAAAGAAAGATTGCATCGGTTTGATCTCGGTATCCTTCAAAAGAAATTCTTGAAGATGTCCTTGATAAGAAAATCAATCTANNTATTAAACCAAACATGATTTTCATCGCATAAACACGTCATAAATAAGCTCCTTGATCATCGTCGCCATCACAACTGAGAATTTGACCTGGTTTCAGACTATACTACCGTCTGTGATCGGTGAATGGAATCTCACATTGTAAGATCGAGCAGCAGCACACGTAGTCATCGGCTACATTTCGTCTGTCGGGACATTCATCATTCCAATGTTAGGGATTTCCCAAGCAATCACTCACCAGCATTGTTTGAAAGTTTAGCATTGCAACGATGCTCTCTCTTCTTCCTTCACTTCACCTTCAAGAAAACCCCTGTTTTCAAATTCACTCTTATTTGAATCATGAAATGACTGGAAGCCCCCCCCTCCACATCTCAAACTGAAGAATGTTCACTCATATTCCCAACCCAACCCTTCTTTGTGGTAAAGCAAGGTTAGATATCACCTAGGAAATATAGCAACCTTTTTGAGTTTCCAACGCTAACACTGCACATCTCATGGAAACAAACTTTTGATGGAAGCGGCATAATTTTTTTTTCCAAAATATTTTAGTTCTCTTGTCAAAATACATCTTTTTCCTGTCTCCTGCATCGTATCTATTGCATCTTACAAAGTCTGCAAATTTTAATGCATAAATCGGTACTGAACTTACTCCTGCATTCATGTACAACTCACGAATCTGTAACAGACACCAGAGGAAGGAAAAAAATGGAACAGGTAAATTGACAAAATTTGACGTGACATGAATTTGCAGCTCCCATCCACAAATTCAACTTTCAAAACAGGTGAATGAAGTTTTCACAAACAAAATTGTTTAATGAGATGTAATAAAAGACAAGCTACAACCCTGATCATGAGAAGAACCACTACAAAAAGATCTGTGAGATCAGCAATATTACAGTTTCTACAGACTGTAAACACCGCCCTCAAAGAAGGTATGTTCTTTCAAACACTCCCCCCCTTTTCCATCCACTAAAAATATTTAACTCCAAGAAAGTATATATATATCTACACATTTACAACAACAAACTTTAGTAATTACTTGGTTGGTCACAAAGCACTTGATCAAAAGGATAAGGATCAAACTTAAATAGGATAAGAAAATTTGATGTTAGTTGGGTGTCAAGAATTAGGTGGTAGGTAATGAGGTTTGCACAGCTGTAGCCATCAACGTTTTCACAGCAATGTAGCCAAAAAGTGGTCAGAAAAAATCGGCAAACCAAAGTAAAACCTGTTACCTTCTTCTTCACTACCCACCATACTTACGGACGCCTGCTTCTTCTTCATCTCTTCGAGGTAAGGGAGCATGTCGTCTTCATCTGCTAAATCAAATGCTGTTTGACCCTGTGCATTTCGAGAAATAATGGAAAAAGAAGAGGCTGAAAACGGGTAACTTGGCATATTCATGGGCCGCGGTAGGAGGAGTGGTCATCATCGCATTGGTGGAGCAGGACAACCTTGGCTACAGAAGAACTGATGTAATGGTAATCATGTGATTACAAATGAAAACCAACTTCATATATAGTCTAATTGTCCTGATGACATTGTGAGATGACCCTACTGGGTAACATCCTATTTCTATATATTTACCCTGCACACTAAGTGAGGACAAATTGGTCAGGTGATCAATGGGGAGGGGCTTATAGAACTTCATATTCAATGCAAGTGATTTTTTAAGATACCTTACCTCCAATGTACATTACACATGATATTATACCAGGTATGGTGTGTCTCTGATTTCTAAAGGCTTCTTCCTCTTAAGACGCTGAACCTCAACGCCATCTGGTAGTCATTGTAACAACACCTTCAATTAATGTTCCTGCATGAATTCACAGCTTCAGTTTCTTTCAACAAGACTTGTCGTCAACACCACAAAAGAACAACACCGCCCTCATAACTGTGAAACTAGCCTTGTGGTCTTCTCAAAGAAGAACCTTAAAAATCCACACGCTATGGTATCTGCTGCCCTCAAACACATGCACACAAACTTGAAAGGAAATGTATGATTCATAGACCCTGATCATTTCAGCTTTTAACTTTTCCTGTTGCAGAAGGCAGATATACTGTGAAAGAGTTATAGAGAGCCCGGATGAAGCTCAGTGAGGGTGAATGCTAAGCTTCGAGAATATGCTGCCCCAGATAACCCCAGTGAGGTGTTGTAACCACCAGGGACCTCCAACTTAATGTCACTGCCCTCCTTCTACCACATGTACTATGAAGTGCTCTCATGAGACAGTTTCCAAATGTCTCCCCCCCCGGTGTGGGAGTTATGGAAGGTGGCTGTTCACTTCGGCAAAAATTAGTTTCAGCTATGAGAAACCCAGTCCACAAACTTGCCAATATCACATTGAAAATGGTACTCTTTATTGTTAGAATGGTACTCTTTATTGTTAACACATCTCATATCCAAGTGGACAGAATGAGGGCGACAGATCACACTCCATTACTACACTGTAACCCTTGGTGAACAGAGATGAAGGATGCAATTTTCCTGCCCTATGTACCAGAGATGCACATTCACCAGATTTCAATTATTCCCACACAGAGATGTAAAAAGTAAGCATTGCAGATCCCAGTACAGTATGAGTCACATGGGAGATATAGTGGACCGCATAATCTGAAGATAAAAATTGTTTCCAGAGACTAGGGGCAGTCTATATACGACTCAGATTTCAGCCAGCTGTACTTTCTGTCAGGTTAGTGACCCTTCAAATACCGAGTGCATCATTTCTGGGTTTAGCTGTGACAAGGATAGGGGGAAGGAGGATAAAGTGAGTATTGTTTTGGAGGTTTTGACCAACATTTAAGAAATGGAAACAGATGATTTTCAAAGTGAAAAAGTTGATGGCATGTGTCCACATTCTGTAAATTATCCATATTTCTCGGAAAATCATTTCTTTCAGACCTTCCACGAGACAACTCTGGCAACATTCTGGACATTATCAGCTCTACATGGACATGACACCATGCCTCCAACCTGCATTGCTTCTCAAGTGCATTTCCTCTTAGGTTAGGCCAACACTTTCCTCCGTAAAAGAACTATTAAAATTTCAGAAAACCTCACATATCCATGATACACACCAATTCATACACAGTGCAACTGTTATTCATAAGTGGACCTCATTGCAGAACAGAACAGGAACCCTACCAATTTATTTTTAGCTTCCATATCAGCCATATTTTCTACCAGGAGTTCAACGGCCTCCTTTTGCCCCCAGTGAGAGGCGGCATGGAGGGGCGTCCATCCGTCAAGGTCCTTTATATTTACATCCGCATTGTTTTGCAGTAATAACCTGGAACGAAAGAAAAATTCACAAGGTCTGTTAATTCTGGATCATATGAGCACATCAGCCCACATTGAATAAGGTCATAAAAAATTCTTGTTCTAACATAAAAAGAAGAAATTTTCGGAATATTCCTATAAAACCCATAATAGTACAGTACAAACATAAACAACAAAGTACTCCAAATCTGGTCGGAGTATTTCACGTACAGATGAAAATTTTCAGCAACTGCCAAAATTTTGAAAATGTTGACGAAGCTTTCTGACACAAAAGTTGCAGTGACAAGAGAGATCAAAACCACCATGTGTATCTTATCATGCTGTGATCATGAATATACCTCTTTCGAACACTATTCATTGTATAAATGGTGTACAATCTCAAATGCTTTTGTGAAGCAAGTGGGGATTGTTTTTTGGGGGAAAACGCTTTGTATGATTTGAACAACCATTATCCCTTACAGTATTTTTGACAAGAGTTTGGGGATCATCTGCAGCATTTATTTCCCACAGAGGAAGGAAATACAATGCAAAACACCAAAGGTCTAATTTGCCAGCCAGGTCTAATTATTAAAGTTTTAAAGCAGCATACTGACATACTGTTTGGAAACACAGTATAATACAGCATAACAGCTCACTCACCATCAAACCAAAGTGAGTGCCCATTAATGCTGGGCACCATATTCTCTATACCATATCCTGTTCATTGTCACTTCCACTGCACTACCTCCAAAAGTGTATGCTGCTGTACAGTAGTACACTTCATCAGAAGGGTTTCCTCACTGAATGAAGTTCAACACCCTCTTCAAGCAACACACCTGATGTGGGTGCCTAAATACACGTACCTTCAACAATATATTGATACACCGTCAAAACAAAACCCCGTACTGAGGTTCATTTCAACAGCGTTGTGAACCAACCTGCTTGAAGTCATGTCAGTTCTAGAACAGTACACTAAACTGCAGAAAGGTCAATCTTAGAATGGTTGATTCTGAAATGATTCACAATCATATTGAAGTTAATTCTAGAATCAATCCTACGGTACAGTGGTTGATTCTGAAATAATTCACTACCATACTGACGATAATTCTAGAATCAATGCTAACATGGTTGATTCTGAAATGATTTACAACCATACTGAGGTTAATCCTAGAATCAATCCTACAATGGTTGATTCTGAAATGATTTACAACCAAACTGAGGATGATTCTAGAATCAATCCTAACATGAACTGAGATTCATTCTGGAGTTGTAAAACAAACTCTTGGGGTCAATTCTTGAATAGTTGTGACTCACTTCAGCACTGAGGTTGATTCCAAAGTACAATTACAACCTTGTAAATGTTTTATCTAGAGTTGCAATTCAACCTAAAGGTTAATACTAAGGTTAATTTTACAATATTCCACAATGCTATTAAGGTTGAATCTAGACTTGAGATTCAACTTGCTAAGGTCAATTCTCTCTATGATGCTATTTTTTTCCCCATACAATATCACGGTCACCAAATTATGCTGACTTTAAAAGTATTCCAACTGTCCACTTGAGATATTTGGAAGGAGAAAATTTACTGTTACAACCAGAGTGGCGTCTTATTAATGTTGAATACTTTATTGCCTTCTGCTATCATGACTGGCTACTCCATCGGACAAGTTAATGCAATCTCGTAAATTTTCCAGACCAACGGCGGTGATATCTCTCTCTGTATGGCAGAGCAAACATTCACCAGCAATAACAGTGTGACTTTAATTCTGTGGGATGGAAGATAATTAACTACAGCAGCCCCAAGACCTTACAACTACCCTCTCCTTTCCCCTTCTAGTTCATTGGTTTTCATTTATTGCCCCTTCTATACCTTTCACATCCCCCTAATTTTCCCCTCCCTGATATCCCTTCCTGCCCACCACAACTTGGCAATTACTTAAATGTAAAAACGATAGAAAAGGCTCATTTGGAAAGTCTGGGAACAATATGACAACTCTGCAAACACTGAAAGTTACAACCTCTGAGGGGAGAGTTTCCACCGACCACTGTCCAATTTGCTAAATTACTGTATTGCTCAAGGCTTGTTATATGCTATGAGTTAGGAATGATTAAAGCGGGTCATACTATTGCATTCAACTCATCCTTGTCAGGTGATGCTACCACTGCCAACATCAACCAGCATCGGTCATACTGTACCCGTGTTGAATCTTAAAGTATACGCAGAATGTACTGCACGTAATGTACAGTGTGCAAGGAGATAAATGATAAACTATCAGGAATTGCCATTTAATATCCTCCACAGCTTCCTAAACCCACATCTCCTAGGTGGAGAGAGAGAGCTACTGCACCATCACAAAATTCCTTTCTCCAAGCCTCCTTTGAGTCGGGGACCGAGATTCGCTTAATCTGGAGAGTGACATGCTCAAAGAATAAAAATAAACAGAGTTTACACCTAACCCAGTGAACAAACATGATACAGCTTTTAGTGATTTACATGTCAAAGCGAGAACTTGCATCTTGCTGGCTCAGGATGAAAGACTCGCCATGCCAAAATTCCAAGCAACCGGCATTAGGAGAAGGCGCCTAAGATTCTACGTCCCGATTCCAGAATGTTGATGGCGTAACACGGGGACAAACAGCAATAAAAACATTGTGAGCTTTACCTCCTGTTTCAGTCAAATCACAAGTACCATATGCGTAAATCAGGGCTAACTCTACTGCAATTTGACAACCTTCTGAACTGTACGGTGCGCAAATCAAATGGTTCGGGGAATTAAAATTTTAAAACACTGTAAATGATTGTACCAAGGATTTGGTACAATGGTTTTCTTCGAAAATTTAAAAATGTACCTTTCAATGCACATTCAGGGAGGCTCAGGGGGTTCTATGGGGGGAGACTATGAGGGATGGAGCACCCCAAAAATTTAGGCACATGATTTACATAAACTGCCAGTCCCCTTTATATTTTGGTCGTGTATACTTTTGAAATCCAAGATCTCAAAATAATGGTCTGGATCCCTTCAACCAGGCCCAAGAAGTGCCATTTTTGCTATCTGGGAGGGTTTGGGGGCAAAAAATGTCTTTATGCACCACACACAAACCAATGGTGTTTGACTGGCAAAACATCAACCCCCGGACTCAGGCCCTCCAAATGTAAAACATCCCCATGCTTTGGGGAATTATATTAAAATTTCCTCTAATCAGATGAAGCAGAAATGGGTCACATGCACTCTAGATAAGTTGTGTTTCCCTCATCTACTTGCGGCGGATTGTCGTCAAATTTACGACTTTGATCGTAGCTAAAGCTCATGAAGCGGGCGACAAAAAGAGACAGCCACAAAATGATGTTAGCTCATTTGCCATCGTGACAGTTTAATGTGTCTAGGGTTGAACTGGTATCTACTGCATGATGCAACACCAGTTAGCATCCCCTGAGCTTCTCTAGAGTTCCAAACTGTAGCATGAGGAATTTAAACTCACACATGTCATTTCTTTCTGCATTATAAAAGACAGAGCTGTCCGAGTAACCTTTAAGTTGTGTTTTGAGAGCATTAAATAGGTCGATGTGATATGTGGGAGGGGGAATGCTCCTGACTTTCTTTCTTGTGTTCCACTATATATCAGACAAAATGTTGGCCACATGTTTCTTTCAGGATGCTCTGCCTGTGCACAGTATTTCATAAACATGTGGTACTAAGCAGGACGGCAGAACCCTATTGTTCTCAACATAACACTCAAGCTAGCTACAGCAGGGAAGAGCAACAGTACTAGGCAGAGCAAATCTACTGCCAAATCTCAAACCATGTGACAAGAAACTTTCGCAAGGCACACGATGAAAATTGTCTACATATACTATAGTTAAGCTGCGCACAAAAATTCCTTGCACACAGGTAAGTCACTGGAATGTCTCCACTGAGGTACAGTACTGTGTAAATTGACATTAACTTTGGTCAAAGCAGGCACAGCTGTATAGTCCAACAGCTACCAACAGTTCTTAACTTTCAACGTACTGTACTGTCCAGTGCATGCATACATGT
The DNA here is from genome assembly GCA_009801055.1 of Stichopus horrens. Classification (NCBI taxonomy): domain Eukaryota; kingdom Metazoa; phylum Echinodermata; class Holothuroidea; order Aspidochirotida; family Stichopodidae; genus Stichopus; species Stichopus horrens. The sequence goes on from VJOZ01064695.1 coordinate 9,711, forward strand.
CATGTTTAACATTAAACTTGGAACTGCCTTTAATTTGGTGTCAAAACCAAACTGAGTATTTGTATGCATCTCTAGACTGATGAAGTTACCTACAAGAGCCACATTACCATGCGAAGCAAACTTTGTGCTAGTAAAGACAGGTAACACAGAATGTTACAGTATAATTAGAGGCACATTTTGTCAATTTTTGAACAAAAATGAGAAAGAAGCAACCCTTACCTCCTCACTAAACATCAACAAAATGGTAAGTCTGATGACACTGCTGTCTGATACTGTGCACAGTTTTAATTGGAAGAGCCCCCCAGTACAGAAGTAGAACATGATTGATGTTTGCAACACATCAAACTGTCACTGTAGTCAATTAATTGCAACCCACGAGAGAGAATGTCCTATGGTCACATATCAATCACCGCTTAGAGCTGATGATGTAAGGCACTTGACCAATCTGATAAGTAAGGTAGGCTGGCAACAGAAAACACATTCCACCATCATGGACAGTTGTTAGTTCCCAAGGTTACATAAACAAGAAGGTCTTTAAATTTGAAAAACAAAAACACAAACATTTATGACTCGTTTGGGTAGTCGGGAGAGACGTCAGAGATAACTAGACGCAATGCACAAAGTAAGAAAT
>VJOZ01064825.1:0-11989 GCA_009801055.1 Stichopus horrens
ATAATAAGGTGCCCCTACTCAGACTAGATATCAGGTCTGACTATGTTTCTCTTCTTGAGGTGCCATGTTTATTATAGACTGACAGCTCTTGATCCAAAATGATCTTTGACCTTCACCAAAAACAATACTTCTACTTCTCAATAAGGTACACCTACAAGCTGGATATCAGATATCTTCATGCATCCCCTTCTTGATATATTATTACATGGTTTTCACAGCTATATGACACCTGGTTGACTGCAAGCAAGTTTTAATCTAAACCAAAAATAATACGCTTCTTATACACAATACATTACACCTGCACACTGTCAGGTCTGTCCAACATTAACTTCTTCAAATATTGTGTTTACAAATTTTTCCTATTTGACGTACCCCACATGTCATTGACCAATTAACCCCAAATGACCTGTCACCTCTTCCAATAGTCTCTTTCTACTCAATGTGGCAAAGATGTATGATAAATACTAGGTTTAGGTTCCCTTCTTGAGACATAGTATCGTGTTTATACGGTTTTTGTTATTTCAACTGTGTTGACCTGCAAATGATCAGTTACCTCCACAAAAACCAACAGGCTCCTTACACCCAATAAGGCACACCTACACCTGTCCATGATCCTATTCTTGAAATATGTTTACAAGATTTTCACTACTTGACCCTGTTGACCGCACATGATCTTTAACTTCCCCCAAAAGCAACAGACTTCTTGTCGTCAACAAGGCACACCTACATACTCGAATGTAATATCAGAACTGCTCATGTTTTTGCTCTCGAGATATTATGTTTTCAAGGCTTTACTATTTGCCCCTGGTGCCTCCCAATGTCCTTGACCCTCACCAAACAAAACAGGCTTCTTGTACTCAATAACGTACACCTATACACTACATACTAGATCTGTCTATGCTTTAATTCTTGAAACATCATGTTAAGATGGTTTTCCCTCTTTAATCCAAAACGACCTTTGATATCCACCAAAAGCAATAGGCATCTTTTACTTAATAAAATACACTTCTTGTGCTCAGCAAGGCACATATATAGTAAACAATCAGATCTGTTGATGTTTCCCATCTTAAGAAATTGTGTCTACAAAGTTTTCACTGTTTGACCCTGTTGATCCTGAATGACCTTCGACCCCCAACTCAAACCAATAGCCTTCTTGTACTCGGTAAGGTACACCTACGTTCAGTACCACATATCAGACCCGTACAAGTTTCCCTTCTTTAAATATCGTATTTACAAGGTTTTCACAATTTGACCTCTGTTTACCTTTCACCTCCACTGTTAAGGNNTTTTTTTCAAGAATTTTTCAGTGTTTCACCACTGGTGACCTTAGATGATCTTTGACCCCTATCAACAATAAGGTTTTTCAACTAAAATGTGATTGTCATGTGAAGTGTTAAAAGTTTTCATGATTCCTACACTGGGATATTGGGTCAACAAAATTTTCAGTGTCTGAGCTGACCTTTGGTGACTTCAGATGACTTTTGACCCCAACAAAAACAAAGGGTGTCGTATTTGATGCAATGCGTTATCGTGCTAAATATCAAAAGCTTCAGTGATTCCTACCTTGACATATCGTGCAACCAAGGTTTTCAGTTTTTGACCTCAGTCCTCAGATTACCTTGGACCTCCACCAATAACAACCGGATTCTTCTTGATGCAATGCATTGTCATGCTTAGTATTACAAGTTTTCATGACCTTGAGATACTGCGCTAACAAAGTTTTCACTGTTTGACCTCTGGTGACCTTAGATAAACTTTCAGCTCCACAAAAAAACAAGATTCTCCTACTTGGTATGATACATTCACAACACTAAGTATTAAAAAGTTTCCATGACTTCTGGTGACCTCAAATGACCCTTGAAAACAATATGGTTCTCTCTCTTTATATAGGGTGCTGCATCTATGTACCAAGTTTGGAACTGTCAGTTTCCCTTCTTGAGATATCGTGATAACAAGCTAAGTGTCACAATTACATGAACACATGCAATCATGACTGCGTAGGTTTCTCTTTTCATCAAACATGATAACTATGGGCATGGTTGTCTACAAATGTGATGTACAATGACACTTCTAGACACCTTTAAATAAAAGCATACCATCAATTAGTCCCTCATTTTTCTGTTCATCAGAAGTAAATCATACCAGTTCGAATGTACCTATTACACTATTAAAAAACCTGTCAGCTGATTTTTTATACTTGGTGGCTGGTCAGGCAGGCTGTGCTAACTTCAAATATCAGTAGACTGACAAAAAATCTCGGCTAACTTCAGACTGTGAAAAGAAATGACTTTGGCCTAGAAAAATTTGTATGCATAATATGTGCCGTGGGACAGTGGTGCTAAATTTATACTTCCAGCATACTACCATGGGTTTATTACCAAAGTGTCTTTTTCATAGGGCCACCTGAACCACTCATGTCTGACACCCTTGGGTATTACATTGAATTTTTCAACTCATATCGAGAAATAATGTGATGGACAAATGATTTGATTATGGGACTGCAGTTAATGGACTTTCCGAGGAAACTGGAAACGGACAGTTAATAAGCTGATATATCTGTAAATTCCAAGATATAGTTGGACAATGACCCTTAACACTATTTCAATTTGAAAGAACTTTGTGCTCAACCAATTCTATCTTGTTAACTTCACCATGTTTGACTTTTAAGACAAAGGACATGTATCTACAAGAGTTTCAGGTAGCTTCATTCAGACATGGTAGAGTGGGACCCAGAGGGACAACCCCTTGGATTTCTGTTTAAATCAGTTTCCATTCTTCAGATAAGTCTGATGAAAATGCAAGCCATGATGTAGAGTGGTGCAGTGTCAGTATTTCTTTTGTTAGGCCTTTATATTTTATCTCTTAACAAAGGATAGTCATATCAGGCGAATCCTTCCCTGGACATCACAAGTTTGAATATTTAGCTAATGTTTTTTATGAAACAATTTAAAAGCGATGATTGTTTGTAAAATGGCCAATGTTTGATGGATTTTCAAGAAAACTGTGGCAAATTTATCATTTTAACTGACTACAGTAATTGGGTCAACACTCCAAAATGTGTTTTCATGTCACATGTGCTCTAAGTTAAATTGTAAGTTTTTTTTTTTAATTTAAATTATGTGAAAAGCATTAGAGAGATACTTTGCTTACTCTTTGAATATATTAAAAGCTAAAAGAATCAAGCAGTTCCTCCAAGGATCATTGTATTGAGTAATGGTTACTGCCAAGGCGTTCACCAAACTGCACGTTATTGGGTAGTGGGTACATCTCAATGACCTTAAAATCCATGCCGCTGTGAATTTTTCTGTCACATGTATACATCTTGGTGGTGACTCAATGAAATTTCAGCGATCAGATAAATTACCGGTGCATTTCATGGATCCAAATCACTGATTTGCAGTTTGTGTGTCAACTGCATGAGAGTAACAACGCAATCAAGGGAACCACTGAAATCATTCTCGTGTATTCTACCCTAGTGTTCTAACGTTTGTATTTTCTTGCTTTGATACAATACAGTACCTGAACCCACGTTATGTTGCTTTACTGTGGAAAGAGTGACATGTTATGTTCATCCAGAGAGCTTGCATGGGCTCAGCATACAATCTCATTTTAGTCCTTTACAGCTTCATGGAACACAACGATGGCAAACCATTGGTAAGTTCAGTATGAATCATAACAGCACTGCAGTAGTTTTGTAATGTGATCGATAACATCCTGATTTGTGACAACAGAAATGTAAAGTGTAATATTTGTGTCATCCTGATTTACATGGGTGTTACACTTAACTATTTCATAACCACTTTTATGGCAATGAGTTTGAAAAGGAAAAGAGGGAAAAGTTTAATTGAAGAAAAATCCTGATTGGTGGGATCAACATTCAACAGGAAATCCTCATGTGTGACAATATGGATTTATCTAGATGTGAGCAAAATGGTCAGCAGGATACGAGATGCAGAACAATTGATATATTTGAAGCAGTAGAAATGAGCAGTAACATCAACCTTTCCTGCTTAACAATGTGAAGAAAATGTTAAAACCTAATTTAAATGAGTGCTACAGTAGGCAAGACTGCCTTTACATAAAACAATGTTTAATACCAGTGAGCTAAAAGGCAAAGTGATTCCTTGCCACATGGCTATACGATATCAAACATGAATTACCCCCATGTCAAGTATGAGATCAATCACACTTTATTCTTCTTGAAACACCACATTTACAAGCTTTGAAGCCAAAATGATCTTTCACCATCTCTTCAAACAATTGGAACAAATATTGACAGAAATTATCTATTCAATATGGACAAAGCACAAGCTCAGTATGAAATCCCTCAGTTATCCTTCCTGAGTTACATAACGGGTTTTCAAGATTATGACTTGTGGTGACATCAAATGACCTTTGACCTCAACCAAAAACAATAGGGTAAACCTATTGAATATGAACAATGGACATGCAAAGTATCAGACATCTCACCACTTCTTTTTGACATAACAGTTTAAATAATTTTGACTCTTTGACCTGTCATAACTCTAAATGACCCTGACGTTCACAAAAATAAAGGAGTATGATCCAATATCAACTCACTACAAACAATCCACTTATTAGGTGTGACATTCCCCATACTTTAGTTATACTTCTTCTTGTATAGTGTTTGCAAGGTCTTCACAGTATGACCCACTTACATACCATGTATGAGATCAGTCACGGTTTTCTATCTGGAGATATTGTGTGTACAAGGTTTCACATTTTGACCTCTGGTGACCCCAAATGAACTTTAAACTTCACCAAAAACGATAGGGATCACCTATTTAGTATGGCCAATCCACACACCAAGTATGAGTCAAGGTACCATTTTTTTAAAATATTGTTTACAAACAGCATCACACACACACACATACACAGTACACACATACAAATTGCCATCACATAGAATCCTCTAGATAGATTCAGCAATCAAAAAAAGATCAGAAAGCCTAGAGCAGGCTTCATCAAATAGCGGCTAGCACGCCACCTGTGGCATGCGACATGGTTTGGAGTGGCGCATAAAAATAACTGGGAGAATATATATCTCAGCTAATCGATCTGCAAAGAGATGATCAACTGAAAGTTTTGCACAGTTGCAAAACATCAGCAGATTTCTGGATAAGTGTTCCTCAAGCTTGCAATGAGCTGAAATCATTGTCCTTGAAAGTGGTGGGGATATTCCGATCCACATACATCTGCGAAAGTTCCTTCAGCAACATGATCTTCATCAAGAACAAGTTTTGAACAAGACTGCCCAACAACCACCTGCAGGACATAATGACAATATCTAGAACTACATTTGTTCCCGATTTTTCACGGCTTGCAGGATCATCTTAATGTCATTTCAGCCACTAGGTAGGTGAAGAATGCTTCCTTGTTGGTTTCTTAATCTGATGCAAAGTTCCCACATTCGATAGGATGATTTATCCCAAAAATTGTTAGTTTGGGAAAAATTTTGACCAGGAAAATTGAAAAAACTTCACACCATTTTGCACCTACACTTATTCTGAAATGCAAAAATTTTCAAAAGGGGAGGACGACGATCAGTGGTGCATTATACAGTATCAGTAACATTCTGTAATGTGGTGCTTCAGAAAATTTAATTGAGGGAGCCTGGCCTAGAGTTTAGTCAACCCCTTTTGGAAAAACAATAATTTACAGGACTCTTGTTGAGAAACCAGTTTGTGGCTACTTCCATTCTAACTTCTTTCTCATCTCTATACATGTAATGTACAGGATGAGATATTGTAGTTGCTTTGGTACATTACGATGCATTACTGCTCTCTCAGTTACCATAGTATGTTGCCGTGGTAACACTATGTATGGTTAATATGTGAGACATGGGGGTGTAATGTGGTACAGCACTTAAGGGTGCCCTGGACCCCCCATTAGGGTAGGGGTCAAAAAGTGAAAAGGTGTACAGATGTGTGTGTGTGCAAAAGAACATTTCAATTTCAAAAGTTTGCACCAGCAACTCCTCCTAGACTGCAAAGCCAATGAGGGTCAAAGCTGGTAGATAGGTGATCCATGGTCTGAAGCTGCATCTCCCATCAAAATTTTAAGTCAAGGGGTGAAATTCTTATTTTGCTGTATTTCTTAATCCAAAATGACTGCTTACATGGGACCTACAAATAAATGACCAGTGTACAAGATTTTATTTAAAAAAAAAAGCTTACTTGTATGTGTTTTAAGGTTTTAAGGTCAAGTTCAGGGGTCAAAGGTAACATTTGACACCAAAAAGCTTGTGTATGCTACTTATCTTAGACCGCAAAGCAGATGAGGGTCAAAAATGGTAGCTACAGTAGGTGACCCATGGTCTGAAGTTGTGTCTCCGGTCAAAATTTAAGGTCAAGAGGTGAAATTCTTGTTTTGCTGTATTTCTTAATCCAAAATGACTGTTTACATGGGACCTTCAAATAAATGACCACTGTACAAGATTTTATTAAAGAAAGCTTACTTGTATGTGCTTTAAGTTTAAAGGTCAAGTTTAGAGGTTAAAGGTAACATTTGACACCAAAAAGTTTGTGTCTGCAATTGATCCTAGACCACAAAGCTGATGAGGGTCAAAAATTGTAGCTAGGAGACCGACCCATGGTCTGAAGTTGTGTCTCCGGTCTAAATTGAAGCTCAGAGGTCAAATTAGTGAAAATCTTATTTTTGCTGCATTTCTTAATCAAGAATGGCTATTTACATTGGACTTTCAAATATATGACTGGTATACAGATTTTATCTAAAAATCACATTTGCATGTTTTGAGGTAAAAGGTCAAGTGTGGAGGTCATAGATCAAATCTGACACCAACAAGTTTGCGTCCACAACTCTTCATATGCCGCAAAGTGAATGAGGGTCAAAGCCGGTAGATAGGTGACCCATGGTCTGACGTTGTGTCTCCCCATCAAAATTTAAGAGTCAGAGGTCGAAAAAGTGAAAATCCTTCTTTTGCTGTATTTTCTCAATCCAAAATGACTATTTATGTGAGACCTTCAAATATATGACCAGGATACAATATTTTACCAAAAAAGGCAATCTTGCACGTGTTTTGACGTCAAAGGTCAAATTCAGAGGTCAACTTTAACCCCAAAATGTTTGCATCCAAAACTCCTCCTAAACCAGAAAATCAATGCGGATGAAAGATGGTAGATAGGTGACCCATGGTCTGAAGTTGTGTCTCCCTTCAATATTTAAGGTCAGAGGTCAAACGTCACAGGTCCAATTTTTTAAAGGCAAAATGTTTTGAAAAAGAGTGTCATGCTAGACAGTAAGTCGAACTTCAAACTTGGTCATTGGGTACCTGGTTACAATATGTATTGTTCACCCGAATGGTGACGTCATAGACCACTAGGGCATACAATGCAGTACGGTAGGTTCTGTTAGTACAAAGTGCAAAATAACTTACTGTATCTTTGCTTTTCATAAAATGTTGACTTACTACTTTAACTTTCAACCATGTTTGGACTGAGCAATGGTATCAAATAACGTCATTTTCCATGCTTTTGGTAATACCCATACTTAGTACGTTTTTTCTGTTACATTTCATGCATACACTAGCCAAGGAATTTAGTTGCTTACTGTACGTTTGGGCCAGAAAAGAAACTGAGTAATGCAAATGATTGTGACATGTTTCTTAGAACTATTACAAAACATCCTAAGTGGTATGGTGGGGTGCTGATCTGAGAAATAAAGGAAATCAAAGGATTACTTTGACACACACGCTATCTACATGGGAATATGTGCACGCGTGACTGCTACATTTACAGAAAACTTGCTCGTTACTTCAGCATCCATGGCAGAATGTGGTGCACCTCGCTACGTATACCTATGTACTGTGTGTAAGGAAAGCGGTGGGTGTTAAGTCACTCATGATGTACTATAACACACAAATGTAAAAGAGCAAATATTATGGACAATGATAGGGATGAGATGCAACTCCGTGGACTGTCTAGTTGCCTGAGATATTACTGGTACTGAATACACTTAAGACTTAATAGCAGCACACATAATAATGTTGATCTTCTTCACAATCACAAGTGTAACACCCTACTCTGGTTCAAAAAGGATACTACTGATATTTTCATGTCTGTTGATGAAAATGACAACACTAGACTGTGTGCACTTTTCCCTTGGTTCTTTAAGGAGTTAGCTATGGAAGCAGGCTGGGCACTACTCCTCTTCACTGAAGTAGCTGTGCACAGTAACGCCAGCATACCAACCTGAAATTACTTCGGTTTGCCAAATTGCCAATATTATGTCTAAGTAGTAAGTACTTGATATATTCTGTTGACAGAAGGCAAGCATGGGGAACTTTTTGCTATTTGGAATGTATACAGAAAGTTTTTATAAAGACAACATATTCTGGTATTTTGTAGGTAGGAGGATTTTGTCTTGCCCAATAGGGATCTCGAGTGCTGGTTTTTATTTCCAGTTGAAAGACATTTGAACTACCATTTATGTCAAGGACTGTCTTCAATACATTTTGCCCAATTCTATGCTTGTCAGTTTTTCTGCAAAATGACCTTTTAGTTTGTTCACAAAATGGTTGCTTCGACTGGCATAGCTAGCATTCTGCCACTACAACTTGTTTGTGCTGCAGACATGTTTTGTACATTAGGATTTGGCATTTTCTGCTATTTTATGACACATCATGTTTTACATCAAGACTTACTAGTGGTTGATTTTTTCAAGTTATAACTGAATCACAGGCACATGTTATTGGCTGGGTATATGGAAAATTTTCTATGGGAGATACATATATTAAGAAGGGTAAAGAAACTTAAACCCAATCTAAATATCTTCTAGCAGTGCTTACTTCTGACAACCTACAAGTGCCAAGTTCAAAGTTCCAACAATTTTTCCTTTTAAAATACCATGTCTAAGAGGTTTTCAAACTATGACCTCTGACTTCATGCGACCTTCAGCCTCCCCAAAATATGACAGAGACTTTCTTCTTATCAAGAGCTACCTTAATTTACAGTTTAAAGTTACAGCTCAACAACTGCTTGCTGAGATATCCTTCCCAGTTTCAAGTCTTTCACCTCCAGTGACCTTAAGTGACCTTTGACCTCCATGAAAAACGGTAGCGATCACCTATTTGCTGACAGCTACCTGTACACCACGTCTTAAGTTCCAGAAATGAAAAGGTTTATCAAACTATGCCCTCAACTTATCTCATGTGACCTCAACTCCCCGAAATATGACAGAGATAGTCTTCCTAACAAAAGCATATGATGTTAACAGGAAGTGTCAGCAACATTTAGTTCCAGAGACATCCTCCTGGATTTTTCCCCCCTCTGGTCCTCCTTTTTTTTTTACCTCTAGACTTCCACTTCAAATCACGTTTGACCTCCATGAAAAACAATAGGTATCATCTTCTCACAAGGGACAACTAACACATGATGCTTGAGGTTCCAGTATTTAACTTCTTAAGATCTCACATGCACAAAGTCTTTACATTATAGCCTTTCCTGCATTTTGACATTCACAAAAACAGATACTAATCAAGAACCAAAGATACCTGTTTGAAGCTCAATCAACATTCACTTGGTGAGACATCATCCTCAGGAAAATACTGTACACCAACATGGTCCTAGCACCTGTAGTGGTAGTCTGTGAGGCATTTGATCATTATCTCAACAAGGACACAAATACATCCATCCTGGGGCATTAGCGAAAAGACATTAGGGCCAGAAGTTAGTTAGAAAATACACAATTAGACGTTTTGCAAACTGAATGGTGAAATTACACAAGATCATAACTTTTTCTAAAACAATTGCAAATGTTATTCTATCAAACAGAATGCTCCTCACAGACAAATTCCTCCTCAACATCATGTTAAAAGATACAACATTCATAACTTTGCCTTACAACCTTGAGTTACTTCTGACCTTCTGCACACAGCCTAAAGGCTGGAGGCAAGTTGAACTTTGCATATTTGCCTTATTTCATACACCTTTTGCTGTTTAATGTCCTACCCAGTGTTTTCATTTATAGGTACATCAGAAGTTTTTAACTGTCATAGTATGTATCAGGAGTCAAGGTGCAGGTTGGGAAGTTTGCCTTATGCTGGAACTGTAATTACAAATCAGACAACTTATGCTGCAGAGTCCAGTGCAAAATTAAATCAGTTCATTCTAGACTGACAATTAAGTGCATCTGACAAAAAAACTTTCACTGGCCACATGCCAAGAATATTTGGCATTCTGGATACATGAAACAGTTGCTGGGCTACATAAAAGCCTGCAATATTTTGGAGTTAAGGTTGCTGTACATTTAGGTTGACATTCCTAGCAGGTGTTGGTGTGTACAGCCGTTTAATATGGGCCTTCAAACCTAGAGTAAACACCTGTGAATGTTTAGAGATTTGTCTCATCTAAGATCCAAGGTCTCTGTATTAATGAGTCTTAGCGTCTGATGACTGGCTCAAGAGCATGAATAATCATAGCCTATAGAAAAGAAGTATTAAGTGCTACTGAGTGTAATTGATTACACCGGCATACACAAAATTTCAATAGTTTACAGTCTGTACGCACATCCAGTAGGAAATTTGAATCCAAGGGATTGTTTGTGGACGTTGGTATTACAAATGCAAACAGAGCTCATGCATGAGTAATACATATCCGTTGTGTGGGCTTCACGTACTGGAAGTGTACCATTTCTAGCTTTCTAAGTTCTTAGACTACACATCGGGCCAAGGCTAATATTATGGACATTCTCTGAAAGCCCAAACAAACAAATGTTGATTGTAGGGCCCCATCTTTTCATTTGTGGCAAAGATGTTTTCTGACCTTGGACGACCACTTGAACTCGTAATAATTAGATATGCTTAAGTGGGGTATTAAAAAATCAATCAGTGTATTGTAAGTGTATTGTAAGAAACTGTGGTTTGCAATTATGGATGTGTGCTTGATGTCAGCTGCTGTGTCGCAGCAGTTTTGTCTACCGATCCATTTTATGATGCTTCATAAAATAAAATCATGAAACATTAAGTTGTTTTGACAGATGGAGCATGAGTTAACTCTATCAATAAATGTACGTTGCACAATAACTGATTGCTTGAATATTTTACGCAACGCAACCGTCACATTTGCTGTAAACTCAAGTATGTTCTAGCAAATGTACTTTTGGTAATGAAACCAAAGACAATTTTGTCTGAATGACGTAACCAACTCTCAACTGTGCGTTCTACTGTATAAACACAGAGTAAAGTGTACCTACATAAACACAGTAATAATGTCAAGTTGTAAACCACACCAGTGACTTGTTAGGTGTGCAGTATTTAAGGGAAACCTCACAAATCTAACCCTAGATCATCTTAGAGCAAGATGTTGCTAACCATTGTAGTGGAGACAGCAACCAGACAGTAATGAGTCATGCTCCAGTGCACACATTTTCTGGCCTCACAGAGTCCATATTACACACTCTATTACACACTCTATGTACACTCAAGCATGTGGTATATGCAGGGTACATGAGAAGCAGTGCGAAGATACCTGTGGTTAGGCTTCCATAATTGCTTTAGTCATGTCAAGGACATATGTGTTCATTGTAAATTTTAAGGAAGTTTAAGCAAAATTCTTTACCAAGTTTTCTTAGGAAGGGGAATTTCTGCTTGACTTGTTTGTGGAGATAGATTAGATTCATTTTCTTGGGAGGAAATTGTGCAATTACAGCCACTATTTATTGAAAACCATAAAAGTAGGTGAATTTCATGTGTGCAGACAGATTAAAATACAAAATATCTCTTATCATGTCACTCATCAGTTTGAGAAAGGAGCAGGACTGAGGTAATCATAATCAGTAATCGATTACAATCAATGACGTTTACCATACTAGTCGTTATCATTTACTTTTGCAAAGATTGAAAAGAAATTGCAATCTTAATCAATTACAATGGCAAAGAAATCGTAATCATCGTTTAATTACGATTCCATCCAAGTAAATTTGTAAAAGAAGTGCAAAAGAAGTAGAAGCT
>VJOZ01064828.1:0-10876 GCA_009801055.1 Stichopus horrens
CAACGTTGATTTGAATGAAAACTATCAACCACTACATTATCGTATTCTACATTTTTTGTCGTTATATTAGAAGAATTCCAAATCATATGGCAAAATTAACCATCTGAAACCTATTTATTTTCCCAGATTGTCTAATGGTGTAATTAAAAGCCTTACCAAACTTTTGGAGGTGAAATTTCAAAGTTTTTCCTTTTTGCCTATGCACGCAATCACTTTAAAGGGCAGGAGTTGGTCACACATTGCAGTTCTGTGTACTCAATTGACACACTGAGTAGTATATTCAGTAATACATGCAACGTACAGACTGACCAACCGGTCGATTAGTTCCAGTAGTATAAACAATTGGACTAAGCAGGTGTTAATTATCATTCGCACATTATAAAAAAGATGTTTGGTATTAGCCATGAATATTTATAGTACATTTTAGAGGAACAGCCAATCCTCACATGGTATCAAACATGTTTATGCCTTCTCAAGAGGAACACACTTTCACCATTATGACACATCTGGATATCACATCATATTCTATCATGCATAAAATGTCTTCTCCAGATATGACTTTAGAACATTACTCGAATTTTGTGAGGACTAGGTGAGAGGAAACATCAGCTTACTGTAACTCAAAAGATGGAGTAATTTCTAAAACTACCAAGCAGACGGATAGAAGGATCTACTTGAATGCATTTTCTCACTCTTATTGTAATCCCATGGAAATTATTATAATTCATTTGTTGGTAATACCAACCAGTGGTCTCCTCAGACTGCTAAGAGAGGGTGCTGCGGCCACGTGCAGAGGGTATGCGATTGAGAATAAGCAATCGCCTTGGAGGACTTTACCTAGCGTAAAATCGCAGGCAGCCACCCCCCAAAAAGAAAAAACTCCTGTGGAGAACAGTGCTATATTACATACTGTAGTGACCTCCTGGCTGAAACTTTAAATAACAGCTACAAATAAAAAAACATGATTGTGTGCTATCTACAAACTTGGTGTACTCTTATTCGTTCTGACATTTATCCGACTAAAACCTTTTTAAACTGTTTGGGAAAGATGTTCAGTATGTCAATGATGCTGTACTTCAACACTGTAATAATTCAATGATACTTCACTACAGTATATGTCTAACTCTGCTGTGGCATAAGGTCATATTTCAATAGTCCGAGTTTCCAATGTTGCCCTGTTACATTAAATAACACACATGAGCTAGTTAGGAGACAGTACCTTCATGAATAGTCTCAAATTTCACCTCCAAATAAGAGAGTACACAACATTGGCTTAAAGCTGGAACATGAGGTGGAAAATTGTCAGCAAAAATCAAATTCCTGTGGAATATGTCATAGCCGCTACAAAGAAACATTGTTTAGGCCCTTCTAGTGTACATGAATATTCATATCCATTCCCATTGGTCTATTTGATTTCAAGTAACAGTGATTGACTGCTTTATTTTTTTTGAGAGTTTGAATTGTGTGGGGCCAACAAAAATGTTGAGACAATTTTCACATTCAAATATCTTGAAGATAGGTGAATATTCTCCTTTCAGATTTTGTGACAAATTTGTGACAGGTGATCTTTTTCCCTACTTTCTCTTTCCTGAAACACTGACAAAGGACAAAGGTAGATGACCAGGCAATTGCACACAGGACCAGCAACCATCAACTGCACAAGATTCCAAAAATACTGGATGGTTGAAATTCCAAATTCAGTAGCTATCCCTTTAATGTTTGCTATTTTAGAGTGTGTCAAAGTTGAGGGCACCTCAAACAGATAAAACTTAGTGGTGAAATGTTTTCAACAAATGATGCATTGTAACCTTAAAGTGAAGTTCAATAACAATGGCTTCTTTTGTTTTCTGTTCCAATTACTTATCTCACAAACAACCAGTGCTTACTGTGTAAATGTATCTCCTTACTTTTAAGTGGTTTTGTTCACATTTTCAGTCCTGCAAGGCAGTATCTTTCATCTAACCGCATTCTAAAGGCGCTGACAACTTGAAGACCAAAAGTTATTAATGACTGCTGGTTGTTCTTCATGTAATAATGATGGTCATGCATAATTCTAAACAAATCTAATATGATGCATTTGTAAGGCAAGGGGTAATTCCTATATGTGTATGATGTGAATTGCAACTTTCTTTGCAGTAGACCTACTGTTCACATAATTAAGTAAATTGCTCAGTCTAGACTATCATTAAATCATACCAACAGAATTTAAATCAATAATGGGTTCCAATTTCTTGGTAAAATTAAGACAAGTGGCATAAGTTATTTATCTCCCTTTTCTTTTCTTGAGTTGATTTCAAGTCATGCATACACGGGGTCACCATACGATTCATGCAAAGTTTAAAAGTAGATTGATGCAAGTCATCTAAAATTGCCAATAAACATTCTCTTGTCCTACACTACTCGCCAACCGGTTATCACCAAATTTGATGGAAGATCATCGTGGTTTGAACAAAGCTCTGCAAGTTGGGTGAAAAGTCACATATTATTGCAACAAGTACTCTACAAGAGGACATTTTAAAACACTTTTGCCAAC
This sequence comes from Stichopus horrens, assembly GCA_009801055.1. Lineage (NCBI taxonomy): Eukaryota > Metazoa > Echinodermata > Holothuroidea > Aspidochirotida > Stichopodidae > Stichopus > Stichopus horrens. The sequence goes on from VJOZ01064828.1 coordinate 2,534, forward strand.
CTCATGTCTGAAGCCAAATTACCCTTTAATCTGCTCCAATTAAAGCAGACCTGTCTCTCTGCCTTTTTCCCCCCAGAGTACCCCTGCTTTCCCCCCAAATCATATAAAAAACAAACAAATTGCAAACATGAAAGGAAAACTCCCACCCGGACAATTCCAACCTGAAAAATTCCCAACCTGGAGAATTCCAGCTTGGACAATACTCCTCCCTGACAGTTCCTTCACGCAAAAGGTTACGGTTATGAAAGGGATAGGTGAATTGTGAGGGGGGAGGGGATTGCCTGGGAATTAATGCAAAGTTTGCTTACAAGTGATCGGATCAAATACTGTAAGGATGTTAACATAAAAATAATCCCTTCAACAACATATATTGAGTAATGATAGCTACATTGTCTGAGTAATTTCTAGCCTGTCCCTATATGGCATATACCTTCAGGTATACAATAGCCTGCCAACTTTTTATGTGCAACTCATTTACAGCCATCAAAAATGATATGTCACAATCAAAATTATGTGAATATTCATCAAAACATCACCAAGAGCTATAGTCATCATTCAACAATTTGTTAACAATTGCACGACTGAAAGTATGTACAGTTTGAAGATACGGTACGCGTAGCATATGCACGCACTCAATATAGCACAGTATAGCCCGTAGCACATACAGCTTGTACGTCTAACCATAGCTAGGCCCCTAACTAGGACCAACTTTCCAATTACCAATGGCGATATGAATGTTAATGATCGTAACCTATATTCATTGAAATGATATGGTCCTGTGCAGTATAAGCCACAGAAAGTGGTGTGTTTTGTGGCAACAACATCACAAATGTTCAACAAACAATCAATCAGCCTAATTATCAGGCCTACAGGTCAAAGGCTAGTACCTATGGTATGGTGGGCTTGTTGAAAAAAATGATATGGTATGGTAGAGATTTGTACTTCCCACAGTGACTGAATTATATATATTTGTGTAATGGCAACTTTACATGCATCATGCATACTGCGTTCCACATTCAAAATTGCCATGAGTTGTTCACCACTGCATGTACGAATATATGGCTATATTCATATTTGTTTCATAGCACCACATGATATACAAATGAATAATACTTTATCCCACAAAATTCGGGATTCACGTAAATGAAAAACAGGCCAATTAAGCTGAAGGTTGGCAGACTCTGTACATAGCGTATAGAAAGGGTGCAATATGATTACTGAGAGAGCGCCATCTCCTGGGAGGCCACTACAGCGTCTGCTCCGAAGGCTGAGCAATTTCAAGTTTTTCTTCATCCAACATAAATCTCTGAACCCTTGTAAGTGCTAATCCAGAATCTAAGAACTCCACATAAAGGTTTGTTTTGCTTATTGATTAGTTCCTTACATGAGTGAAAACATTGTCTTCACTGCTTCACTTCAACCATAGCTACTCCAAGTAGACTGTGGCAGGGTCACTGAAGTTCGTCGCTTGATGATGAGGCCGAACTACCTGCTGTTTAATTTAAGGGCCTACAGGATGTTGCCATCAATATATTCCCAATTCCCCAATTTCCTCTAAAAAATGACACTATTTTTTTGTTACATTAAAAAGCACAGATGATACATTTGAAACTACAAAAAAAAGAAAAACCTGATCGTTATACTTTGCGACACAGCGCAGGTAAGATTTCTTGCATGTTTACCTGAAAATGATCGAGAGAAGCCTCTTACTGTAACATGACTCTTTTTTATCTCAGAAATATCGCTGGATGCTCAATTAAAACTAATTTTGCCTAGGGGAGGGGTAGGCCTACTTTCTGTAAACTATGTCGTATTTAACCTACATATCTGAGAAAGAGCACTGTCACATTCAAGGAAATAATGTGATCAAGTCAATTTTCAGGGTGTACAAAGGAAGTTAACATGGGCAGGACTTGCCTTTTTAATCCACTTTCTTGAATCTATTTTCAGTGTTTGCATACTGCTGAGAAAAAAAAAAAAGGAGAAACAAAAAAAGATGACCTCCAACCTTTTTTGAGAGACACATTTACGTAGTGTAGCTAAAAATGTACATAATTCTACAGAAGAAACTGAATTATGAAACTATCATGTGGTACAGTGAGACGTACTGTTCTTACAGGATCATAAAAGTTATTTCATACAGTACTGCACAGTGCTGCATAAGAGGTTATAACTCACTCAATGTGTGTGACTAACCATTGCATTTTGACCAATAGTTTGACCAATATACCTCAGGAATCCCAAAACTGCTACTAATTTTACACACTGAATTATTCCTTGCACGTTAATGGTAGAAATACACAGGTAGGTTCATAGAGGGAACTTGTTCATTGTACATCATATTCTAAACACTTCTATGTTTAGTCCCTGGCACAGACTCCCTGATTTGGCCTCTCTGTTCTCTTTATCTAGTTTAACTCCTGCATGTCCTATTTTAATATCCTCTGGTGGCTCAACATTAAAGGTGCGCAATGAGTTGATACCGTTAAGTTTGTGAGGATTCTGAAGGGTACAACCACCTGACAACACTAAAAATCAACATAGGTAGTCAAGTTCCACAACCAATAGCAATGAACACTGTCAAAAGTTTTGAACTTTGAACCCTGACTTGGATAAACGTCATATGCATTCGATGTGTGCATATGAATGAGCATGCCTTTTAATGCAAAAAGTGTCTGGTCACAAATTTTCCAACAAAAAAAAACAAAACAAATTGAATCATAAATGGCTCACCCACTAAAGTTCATCTGTAAGTGGCACACGGGGATCATGCTACTAGTTGACCATTTGCCATTAGTACGTGAAGGACAGTTAATTGACAGGTTTGGGAAAATTTAAGTGAATTTTTTAAAAAAAAAACACCTCAATGAACCTCTTCAAATGACGGTGCATAGTGGCTTCACGTTTGTCCGATACATGCCACAACCACTGAGTCTAATGACATACCAATGAACAATAAAAGGCAAGTGGGAGCACTCTCTGTCAAAAGAGGAAATATTTTTGAAACTGTGTAACATGAGTGCATCTTAAATATTCCATATATCTGAGAATTATTCAGTCCACCACAAACTGTGCCTAAATTACAGCCTCAGGAATTTTCAGGACAGATTATGAAGGCTACATGCCCACTGAGGAACTGTATAGACCACAACATACCATAAGTAGTCTTGGGGGCAATTAATAAGACAAAATCAGTATGAGGTGTAGCTCTGATTAATTCCAAAGGTATGACCTCATTTCAGCACAAATATGGGATGTCAACAGCCGTATCTTCATCTTAGAACGAAAGATCAGGTGGGATCAGCAACGTAGGGTATATGAGACGTGAAAGGGTCATAGCAAAAAAGCTGTCTGTTATGGGAAGAACAACTGACAGCTTGGGCAAATATTTGCATACATTTACAAAAACTTAATTAGTTAATTGAGGATATCCCTCCCCAATTTAAAAGTTTACATGCAGTAATTACCATTTGTTACATACATAATTGCCTGGATCTATGTGGCATGGTCTTGCTGCTTCTCCCAAACCTATCCCACATTCATACTGTCCTCCTACACTGACTAGTAGCCCTCCTGCCAAACTGACACACCCTGACCCGACATGTCTCTCCTGCTTCATCTCTCTCCACAGTTCCATCATTTACCCATCTGACTCCTACTCCATCTCCCTATTACCCAGTTGTTCCTTTTTCCTGTCCCTCGTCTTCCTCTATCCTACCCCCTATGTCTTCCTCCTAAGCCTGTCTCTTCCCCCAATACCTAGCCATGCTAGCCCAGGATCTACCAGTGAGACAGATCTGATAAATATGATTGATGTAAATTATGTGTTGTGGCATCAGTCTTGAAAAATGGACAGCTCAACACAAGTGCTACATACCAAACAATTAAGTCAGAGCTCCACTTTGGTTAGTCTTAGTTTACCGGCTTCATAAGTGGATGGATGTTGCTGAATATGATTCATCAAGCTTAACACTGATTTCTTTTCACTTTTGGTGGATTCCAAAGAAAGAGATGACAAAAAGTAGAAGAAACCTGTCAAACAACAAACTTTTAAGGTTGGCTGTCTGTCAGTGGTAAGCACTCTTAATTAATGACATCCCTCTATGGTAATCTGCTATCTAAAAGACACACAAGACACCTTCCCTGGAACTACCTAATTCTGCCTGCCAATTGTGTAGCATTCATTAGAAATTATTTGAAATAACTATAGGCAAAGGCTTATCTATTAATGAGCTGTCAATAAGTTGTCTTATACCAACCTACGGTAAAACAGAGTCAAATACTTCCATGAGTCAAGTAACTTACCCTCAGTTAAATGCACAGTGTTTAGGCCAGACTGTTTAGGATTATTTACTTCCAAAAAGCAAGGCCAATGACAACTCTCCAAAGGATGATCAATACTAGAAATTCTGCAAAGACATTCTTGTTGCCTCCAAAATGCTCCACAGTATTTTTATGACTTTCCAAACAGCAGCAGGTTGAATCAGTCAATGCCACAATTGCAGTAGAATGATCCCAATTCAAATTAGTTTACCACATTCAGTCAAACAAAGGTTTGTTTTCTTCCCAGAAACCTTTTAGTTTTAAGTTACTAAGTTACAAGCCCAGTGAATCCTGACCATATTCCCCAAGTTCAGGATAACTACTCATATTCCCATTCACCTACTTACAAGAGGTGAAAACGGCAAGACTGGGACTGCAGCTCTAGCTGTTCATGTCACAGATATTTATATGTACTTGCCCTGGAGAGGAGAAACTTGATAGGGTCAAAGGTCATCACTCACCTGCATTTCAGGGAAAGGATTTTGGCTTGTATATTTTGGGCCTCACATATCCCTCAGAGGTTGCACTGAAGTGAGTGTAAGGTTGTGAAGGATTTGGCAGAATTAGATTCTACCCTACACTTGAATGTTGTCATTCCCTGAAGGCAAACTTTCTGAGCAAATTTGGGATCAATGAGATAGTAAATGGGGTCAAACAGTTAAAAACAGTCTGAAATTGATTGGTGGTATGAAGGTGTAGAATCCCTGACTGTGTGGAAAAGCTGGTATTCCATTTACCTAATTAAAGGTTTAATTAAGCTGCTTCATTTAAGAAACCTTACTTGGTCTTGCGTATCTGTTTGTTTTAAGGCTTTGTTTGTTTGTTTGTTTGCGTATGTTTTTAAAAGGGATTTCAAATCATGACAAAACTGAAGATCCGGTTTGAATTCCACCATGCAATGTTCAGTGACTGCACGGGCTAGAGGAATACTATAATCATTTCAAGTCAACTTGAAAATGAAGTTATTTTGCTGATCATTAAAATCTTCAGGGAAGTGAACATGGGAAAATGACGGTGGAGGGGAACTGCAGGGAAATACATTTGCAACCAGCTGACCTTTTGGATCATCTCCCCTGAGTATCATGACCAGGCACATAGCCACAGGGGGGATGGGGGTAATGCTCTCCCCAAAAAATTTTCAAAATTTTTCAACAAAAGGTACTGCATTTTCTAAATACATTAACAGGCAAAAAAGATGGAAATATCGCACTGTTTTGCATTGAGAACCCTTGAAAAACGCAAAAGATATCTGAGAAGAGGGGTGTCCCCTGCCTGTAGCCCCTCCCCCTCTTTCACAAGTCCCTGGGTAATTACCTCAGTACAGAGCATGTGTAATGTTGACCAGTCGGTTCCTAAGACATTTCCAGCATCCAGGTTATTGCCAATTCTTTCAAAGGTTTCCTGATTATTATTATCAACCATACATCTGCAACTGACTTTTCAACATTAACCCCCCATGTCCCCCTTTTCCTATTTAAACAATGCAGGACCCACCTTCATGACTATAGACCCTTCTCAAAATCTATCACCAAAGCAGCTTTAGTTTGATCATTTTTGAGAGACACCATCAACCTCATCGACCTCCCCGTCCCATCCCACCATATCATCATGCAACAGCCATTACGACAGCTGACCATCTCCAGGGCACTGTGGTCCCCTCACTTGCATAAACTGAACAAATGCAAACCTGCATACACATACTTACAATAGTATTTATTGTATGTATATTTATGAACTATGTGTTCACCCTCCCCCCTCATCGATAACAATCATCAAAAGTGCTGAGTGCTTTTTGTTAGTTTTATTACAAACCGTATTGTTAATACTATTGAGAAAGAAGGAGAGATGTGCTGGTACACTGACCTTTCCGTGAGTCATCTTTTAGGATAGGTCAAACCTGTTAGTTCCTTTTACATACACCATACATGTAAGTTAAAGTACAAAGCACAGCACTTGACCCTTGCTTTCGTGATCTGTGAATCATGACTTCAGTAAAATATTAAATATTGAAAGAGGTTCTTCCAAAGCCAACATTTTTTGAGTCCACAGGGACTTGCCATATTCACTTGATTATTATAGCACCTAGATAACAACTGAATATAAACTATGACAGTATATGTCATGTATTTGATATGAGATCAATAAAAAAATATTTTATTGGATTGTGAACTTTTTTTAACTTAACAATTGGTAGTACTGTTTTAACAAATCACAGTCCTAAAACCTCAACAACTTTCATTTTTTCCTCTTTTTCTTTTGGAGATACCAAAAGTGACTATGCAAAAGCACAAAAAATATCTACATACAAAAAAAAATCTTTGTACTCTTCAACACAGGGTGAATAACCTTGTCATTTGAGTTTCCACATACATATACCCACAAAACAGTAAGGGACAGTATGACTGTCCCAGACTGTCCATCTGGACAGTGAAGTAGTACATTACTGTCCTTTGAAGGCGCCAATCATTTTATTATGTATTTAAACAAATGTGTGTATGATAAATGTTTAATAAACTTTTTACACACTGGGCAGGGGTCTAATATTCAAAAGTCTAATGTTCATAATCATAAAATGTTTCAAACCAAATTTTGTAATTTATAATATGCAACTCATATTCCCTTCATGAAAAGAGTTTTGCAAGCAAGTCAATGGTACACACTTTTTCACATTTTTTTAAATATGTCACAAGCCAGAAATGGACAGTATTGAGTAGGGATGCAGGCAGATGGGTAGATACGGAGGAGGGAGGGGAGCAACCCTTTCGTACAGTTCTTCAATAAATGTTGCTTTTGAGGTGCAGTGAAATTCAGGGTGTTCATCCAACTTCTCAGTTGTTTTCACTTCATCTTTTGCACTTGGCTACGTTTGTGTTCGAAACATTTACACCGACTGAGTGCACAATTAAGGGACCAGGTGAACACCTGGCCAGGTAAGAGGAATGAAAGTTACTGAGCAAGTACTATCTTTCAACCCAAGTTAAGTCAGAGTAAATGAAGTAAGAGCCACTGATACTGGTTGTTCATGCTGGAAATGGAGCATTAGTGCGGAGCCAGTGTTAGCCTGGGATTAGCCTGCATAATGGTAAGAGTGTCAGGGGACAGTCATGAGGAACTCAGCAAAGCAGCTAACTTTTTTATTTTTAACCTACATACAGGATAGACCACTGTACTGTAGTTCTACACCACTTGAAATGTATTATAAACTGTACATCATATTACACATGGGGTTATGACAGACATATACTTTTACAGCACAACTGATGCCACTATATATGTGTTGCAATTGCAAGCACCAATAAAATTGCCAATTATATCACAACAAAATTTGAAAAAGGGATCACAGAGGCACTGAACATTCAAGTTTGAGGCAAATCAAGTCTGGGGTGTTAAACACTTCACAACTTCGTGTACTATATGTACAACATTGAGCTCTTGTCCAACTGCATCACTTTGGTAATTTTTAACAGCTGCAACAAAATTATGGGATGTAGAGGAATCTGTGAACTACCACTTAATTTAGATTTCACACCTGAATTACTCTGGGGTAATAGCTTAAATTGTAATTTCAGAGGACTTCTCGGTCCAATTCTCTGGAAAGCTTTCATGCTCATATGCACAAATTTCAGAAGAGTGTAAATGCATGATTTTCTTCAAATATATGCAACGAGTATTAACTGGATTCTTTTTTTAAAGGTGTATCTTACTGAAACAAGGGAGTTAGACCAAAAGCAGATATGTTTCTACTGTTTAACAAGTAGGACTTAGAATCAGCCCCATAGCAGACTAAAAAATTTTTTGTGGCACATCAACGTTGGAGTTTTGCAGATTACGCACCTTTCTGTTTCTTGAGATGTCTTATGGCCCGCCTTATCTGAAGTCGCTCCTCATAGTTGTAGGTGGTATCAAGCTGTGGAGAATAGCAGGAAGAAGAGCTGGAATTACATGTTTCGGTTGCATGCAGTTTAAGGGACAATACCAAAATTTTGAAAACTCTGACTGAACTGACTGACTGACTGACTG
>VJOZ01064830.1:0-10533 GCA_009801055.1 Stichopus horrens
ATCCACCACTCTGTTGTAATAAAGGGAATAGACAAAATAAAGATGATATCACAGGTAAGATGTTAAAATCCACTTATGGGAGAAAATAAAAGCAAACACAATATAGTGCAACATACGCTACCTGTAATGCCATTACTAGGTCAGGGTTAAAGGTTACCAGTCATTACCATCGTGCAGCACAAATATGCAATGGGTGTGTGAAGAAAGATGAGTAAAGAACTGAATTAAAGTAGTATAACTTTTAAGAATCAGGTTGACACGACGAGTGGAGGCATCAGAAATGCATGAGATCATTCTCTTATGTGGATTTTGGGAATTCAAAGTCAAAATACTGAGACTTACTTGTTGGGTCATCTTCGGGTTCAATGAAGACATCTGTGAATGTAAACAAGAGAAAGAAATCAGGAAAGGATTGCTTCAAAATAAAGGAGTACAGGAAAAAAGAAGTTGGAAGGAAGTATTACTATGGAGACAAGATTGATGGCGTATGCATCAGCGAGTAATATTGCCTGGTCACGAAACTGGTTGATACGATGACGCAACAAAGATGGCGGTAGGTCTTTGCAATCTATGATGCAGAGTATTCCGACGTTGCTATGGAGATGAATCACATCAGGAAATGTGGAACATTATCAAAGTACATTGACCACTTTTGTTATATTTTGAGACGGGTCTGTGACGTACGTGACATGTTCCACATAATTCAACACTACATTTTCACACCATACAATGTAATGGAGTTCTTGACCAAGAGGCAATCAGTGCACATATATTTCCAATCCAAAGTAAGTGAGAATGTTGCAATACGCAACGATGTATATGTTGAATTCACAATGAAAAAGTTATGTTACACTGTTAAAAATGTAATTTGTAAAATGTAAATTTACAGAAAATAACATAAAGAAATATAAAAGAATACAGAAATGTTCTGGTCATTATAGTTTCCAGACAATGTCTGTAATTTTCATTTATTTCTTTTTTTGCTATCCCTAAATTTGCAGACATTTTTTTTTACAACGTAGTGAACGTTGTCCCTACCGACATTGCAACTAGCCAAGGTCATTTATGTTTAGCTTTACATTTTTCTATTTTCTTTTTCATTTCTTGAGAGACCGCTTTGAATGCTTTCGCCGTAGAGCAACGATTCTCAGTTTCGTCACAAGCATATTTTTTTTTTGTGATTTCGAAACTTTCTGGAAAACACTTAATCTGTGCAAATTTGTTAACTCCCTGTTATTACAGTACCAATGACCTTTTTAATCGTTTTCAGTTGCCAATTACTCTATGGAATAGCGTTGGGGAAACGAGGGAAAAAACAATGGACGAAGCCTACTAAAATCAAAGGAACATACCACTTTCGCAGTTTAGACCTTCGGTTCCGTCCGGACAGGTGACGTAATTCACGATGGCGCTGTAGGAGCAATCGACACAGTCTTCGCTCTGTCGACGGCGGCGACGGGCTTGATTACTTCCGAACTCCGTCCTGACTCTCAGCTCGTAATTCTGGTTGGGGTTTAAGTTATCGACCATCCCTGATTGTTCCGGGAAGGGGATGGGAGCCGAATCGATCCAGTCGCCCTGAGTGTTGGCCAACCTGTCAACGAAATTTAGAAGAGTGTTACGGGGGGAGCTTAGTTAAGAGCCATCTCTTTGATTCATGCTGACCACATCGTTACGAGGGTAAAAGTGCGATTGTAAAGTATACTAAAACAGAGTGATAAAAAAATGGGGAGGGGGGATAGTTGGGGTATGAAGGAAACACCCCCTACAAGCCGCAATCGATATAGTCATCAAATTTGTCATACTGCATACGTGTAGCTGTCTCTATGTATTGCATTGTATTGACTAGCTATTTCACATTTAGTAATAGTTTGGATTTGTACCCCGCCGACAAAAAAGAAATACATCGTAACTTGGAGAATTTAACACAGTGCACTGAAAAATTACAAGCAAGAAAATCATGTCTCTGTGCAGGCTCCCTAGCGAGCATGGTGTAGCAAAAAACATGGTGTAGTGTTTGAGGACACTGCAATTTCAACTGTTGATCATGACTGTTTACACAAGAAATCAAACGAGCCATTTAAGTTTTAAACATTCAGGATAAACGTTGATTACTGAGCAGATTTTGCTAAGAACTTCTTTGATCAAAGACAGACATTACACGATCAACAAGGAGGTTACTATTGCCCTTATTTTCACTTTAAAAATGGTTTATTGAAAGAGAAAAAATAAGATAAAGAATTACCTAGATTCAATGACATTTTGGGTGTAGTTGACTTCGATGTTCCATTCTATCACCAATGCGTCACTTCTGGTGAAATTCAGAACCACATCGTAGGCACTAACGTTACGATAATCTACAAGGTGAGGTTAAAAAGTACATGAGATAAAATCTAAAACGCTTGAAAAATGACTCGCATCCCATCCTACGCTACGCAGAATTCTACGGAAGAAAAATTTCAAGATAACATTCAACTGGCAGCGTAAGTGATATCTAACACTCGGTTTCCATGTGACCTATACCTTTTAATAATAACGAAGAAGGGTAAAAGATTACATTGTCAGTGCACCTGACTGAACTGCACTCAAAACTCAGATCAAGGAAAAGAAACTTAAAACATACGAATAAAAACACTACTGTCGAACAAGAGGAAAGTTTTGTACCAATAAAAAAAAGAAGAAAAAGAAGATTTTACTCCAAACTCACAAAGTTTCCTGATGACAAATAAAGAGGAAACTTAAGCAGTTGGCCTGACTGAAATTTTAAGAGGCATATCAAAATAAAAATAAAAAAGAAAGCACATTTGAATTCTTGCAATGTGCCCATTAGCTGGTGAATTAAGCCCTTGCTATTATCGGAAGTCATTTTTACATCTGTATCCCAAATATAACCTCAGAGTGTTGGCATCTGGCAATGACGGCCAGCACCATCTGACTGGCATTTGGAAAGATTAAATGGGGTAAAAGTGTACAGTCGCTTACACCCACTACACCCGACTACACAACATGATATGTGAAAAGAAACATGAGTCTTTATCTAGTTTCTGCTATCGTGCACGAGGAAGCTGTCTCACTTGCACTGTGATTATCCAGAAGTTGCATATGACAGAGATAAACGACTACAGGGAGAAGATTCCATGATCAACTCACATGTATCACAGCTGTTGATACCGGCAAAACCAGCTTCGCAGGTCGAGGTTGTCAGTGTCTCCGTGTAGAACAAACCGCCACTGGTCACGAAAATGAGACGGACGTCGTATATTGAAGCAGGCTATCCGTCCCAGTAACAGAGAAAAGGTTGAGAAAATTAATCATGATAGTTCTCGCTAAATCTTACGGACTTCTAACGTTTTAAAATTTATTGTGAATAATCTATGTAGCTTCGACTACTCTATGTACAAGCAGAACCTCACACCGTTGACATGGTATCCAGTTTAACATACGGGCAACATTGCACACCATCAACATGGTATGTTGGCAGTTAATCTCACGCAGATCTGTACACAATTGAATATAACATTCATTCTGTTGAAATTACAATCACATACCATCAACATGCAAATATACACCATCAACACGCAAAACTGCACACCATCAACATGGGTATCTGTTGATGTACAAGCTGACATGCATGCAATCAACATCCTCTTGATACACGCAGGCTGAAATGCACACCATTAGCATAGTGTCCGTTTTTATAATTAACAGGCAAAATTGTGCACCATCAACATGTATTTTGATCCCAGCATCAACATGTACCCACAAGCAAAACTTCACACCATCATGGGATTTGCTGATCTTCAAGCAAGGTTGTGCTGACCTGCAAAGACACTACCAACATGGTATTCATTGATCTCCAAGCGAAACTGAACGCCATCAACATATTCCTGTTGATCTGCAAGCAAATGTCATACCGTCAACATGGTATTTCTTGATCTACAAGAACAACTGTTAACATACAAGTCCAGCTTCGCACCATTAACATGGTATCTGCATAGATGCAAAACTTCACACAATCAACGTGGCATCTGTTGATCTACATGCAAAACTTCACACCATCAACATGGTATTCTGTCAATACACTTTTATGTACAAAACCGCTCACTATCGACGATGCATCATTTAAAATCCAGAGTAACTGTATACACACTATCACCAGATGTATGGAACAACGTACTGTGATAACAGCATGCAGATTTGCAATACCCAGGGGGGTGGGGCAAAGACAAGACCAAACCATTCAAACTGACTAAACTCAAGAAATATCTTACTGGAAGGAATTATGGAAATTGAAGACCGCAGATCAGGTAGAATCATGGGTTCAGGGTTAAATGTACCTGTAAGTCAGAGAGGACGAACATGTTTCTCTCCACAGGTATTGTGACTGGGTCGTTCCAACTTCCATCTCCTCCTACTTCCCTGTACTGGTGTTGTAAACTAGTGATCTCAGTGGAAATGGTCCACATTGACGTAATCGACACACTGTTCACTGATACCACGGTGACGTTGATGCTCACGAGTTCCTCTTCGGCTGGTAAATCTGAAATACGAAAGATGAAAAATTAGGTCAGTATATTTTCATTTCCTTTTCTACTCGATCTTCTTCATAAAACAAAACAAAAAAAACTTTAGTTCGTTTGTATGCCAGTCTGTTTGTCAGTCTGATCGTCTGCATATCTCTTAACAGTGCACGGCAGTCTCCCAGCCCTCCTTTGTCGCTAAATCATACTTGTACGCTTGCAACTTTAACACTCACTAAAACTCTCCTAGTTTAGAATAGACAGTTTTTACTTTAAAACATTCCTTGTAGGTGAACCCTACACTTTGCATGAATGTGTTTTCAATTTCAAGTCGGAACTTGTATTCTTAGTTGCTATGCTTTTGGCTCATCCAGGACCGGCGCAACTCTCTTACGGTGGGCGCTTGTGCGTTCGTGTGTATGTGTGATGAAGCTACTTCTGTCAAAAAGGGCACCATTTAGAAATTTGTGAATGAGTATGTAACTCCTCTTCTCCCGCCATCCGCAGCGCCGATCACGTCAGTCCGTGGAGGAAAGCTGCACAAAAGCCGTAATGTAAAATTCTCATCCCTGCTAGCTATTTTCTTCTCTAAGTGATAGTCTGTGTGTGTATCGCGATTGTCGGTGTGTATATCACGATGGTCAGTTGTGTAAATCACGAAAGCCAGTGAGTCAAATAAAGTCAAGTACAGACATATACAACTTAAAACAAGATGATTATAACTAGCAAAACTAACAAAAAACAAAAAAAAAACACTGTTCAATACATTGAAAAATGAATCATCTGATAGAAATGATTACCTAAAGTTCATGAACTAATCGATATGAATAGCTCTACCTATCTCTAGCTAAGATTCCTTAGTCATGGTTCGTACATATAGCCCACGCATAAAATGTGACACTTAATGCCGAAATTAAATGGAGGAACAGGAAACTGTGAGAGTTCCCTACCTTCTAGGCAATCCGCGCCTTCTGTTCCCTCCGGGCATGTCAACTGAAGCACCGAGTCGCAGTAATCACCGCCGGACACGGCGAGGTCTACCGCTCTGATCAGGATCTGGTAGGTCGTGTTCGCCTGCAGTTCCTTGATCTTAAAGAACGGCTGGTTTTGATTGGCCTCGTCCCTCACCGTCCACGTCTCGTCTCCCTCGGGACGATATTCGACGCTGAAGGCGTCCGTGCGGAAGCTGAAGTCCCAGGTAATAATGATCTCCGAGTCTGAGACGCTCTCCACGGCGAGGTTCAGATCCGTGGAAGTGTTGAAACATACCCGCTGTACGGCGGTAGTCGACGGTACGGTTGTCGGTACGGTTGTCGATACTGTTGTCCATACGGTTGTCGATTCGGTTGCGGTCACGGTAGCCGATACCGAAGTCAATTCTTTGGTCGATGTCTCAGTTGGGGGCGACCCCGACGTGGTAGTGAAAAACGTTCCTTCGGTGGTACTAACTGTTGCCGTTACTTGATGTGTAAAAATAAGTCAATATATAAATTAATCAATAGATATGTAGACAACGAAATCTGGACGTGTATATTACAATCGTGACGTGTACTTACTTGTACGGAGGACGTACTATGACGTCATAGCACTCTGTGATACACGTCAAATAAATGGCAAAAATAAATGAATCTAGTGCACCAGTTCTTGTTTTTATAGCTTTTGCATTCCAATTGTTTCCATCTTTAATAAGATCGTAAAAACATGTGTTTGCCTATGATAACAATATTAACATTAACAAATAATCACCTGTCCTCAACCATAGATGTAATCTGTTCAATTTTTGATTACAAATAGAACGAGACTTTTGTCGGTCAGAGAGGTTCCACACGTACTAAACAGTGCCTGTATTCGATTAGGCATTGCAAAATTGGTCAACATGATTTAAATATATTGACAAGGATTTGGTAGTAATAGCTGATAGTATATGACATCAATTCAACGGTGGTTATGTAACCTACATTAAAACTGAGACAGACAATACGAATGTGACTGATTGGTTATATAGACGGATACATATGAACGGGAGCAAGGGAACAACAATGATTTAATGAACTGAGATGAATCTAAAGAGGAATTAGACGGGATCAATAACAGAATCTTATTCTCGATTTGGTGAACATAGGAAAAAGAATTAGTATAGCTCAAACTATAAAAGAAAGGTAGGATGCAAAACTCAGATATGGAAGAAGGATTAAATCTGTGAAATAACAATTCTAGCATAACATTTTACCTCCTCACCCCCTCTCTCTCTCTCTCTATATATATATGTAGGATGACACTGTCTTTTGTAAGTAAAGTCACTTGTCAGCAACGGGAAATACTCCTAAGTCGGAGTGAAACCAGCGGTAGCAAACAAACATTTCACATTCGTTATTATTCTACCAATTCAGTAGCAAAATTGTTTTGTTTGCAGTAGGCAAGCTGACTGATTGCAGGAAGGGAAAACTCATTTGCTTTCGATGACAAGGGAAAACAAGTAACGTTGATCACAAAACTGAAAGCATCGCCAGTACCCTTGCAAGAGCGAAATGTAAAAACCTTTGTTTACGCTTCATGCGGAAATTAAATTTTGAGTGCAGGGAAGTAAAGCAAGCAATAAGCGAACAAAAAATATAATGAAAGTTTGATGACCGTTGATCCTTGTTTTGTTTTCTTTGACAACGCGAATGGGTGCATGGGGTTGGGGTTGGAATGATTAATGCGATTACACGTCATACCTGTGGTACAATCAATGCCTTCCAAACCTTCCTCGCACGTTCTTTCCTCATCCACTGCGCAGTCGTCAAACTCTTGGCCGTCTATGACGGCTCTCACGCGGATGGCGTAGAGCGTATCCGCATCGAGACCGACTATCGCGTAAGGTTTCTCGTCTGCCTCGAGAGGGTCGGACACGATCCAAACCGACTGAGATTGTAGACTGTGTTCGACCCTGACGGAGTCAGTGGTTTCTGGTACTGTCCAAGATACCGTTATTGATGAACTGCTCTTGTCTTCGATAGTAACGTTACTCTCCCCGTCGTTTCGGCACTCCTTTGGAACGTAGGTCGTCATCTCGACGGTCGACGGAGTCGCTGGTGTCGATGAAACACTGGTCGATGTCACAACGTCGCTGACATCTGTCACAGCAATGCTGACTGGAGTGGAGACATCACCCACTGATGTTGATGTACCGTCGAAGGGCGTCACTGGTGTCGCGTCATCAGAGATTGTTGTTGTCTCATCACTTACTGGTGTTGCTGCATCACTGACTGGTGTTGTGACACTACTAACCTCTGATGTCTCATTACTGACCGGTGTCACTACATCACTGACTGGTGTCACTACATCACTGACTGGTGTCCCTACATCAATGACTGGTGTTGTGACACCGCTGACCTCTGTTGTCTCATCACTGACCCTGGTCACTACATCGCTGACCGGTTTTGTTACATCACTGACCATTGTCGAGATATCCCCGGTGACGTCCGAGACGAAACGAACAGTCGTTGTGTCCTGCAAGCTAGATGTCGTGGTTTGGGAATCGCTCACGGTT
Organism: Stichopus horrens; assembly: GCA_009801055.1. Classification (NCBI taxonomy): domain Eukaryota; kingdom Metazoa; phylum Echinodermata; class Holothuroidea; order Aspidochirotida; family Stichopodidae; genus Stichopus; species Stichopus horrens. The sequence continues at coordinate 8,053 of VJOZ01064830.1, forward strand.
CCAACCGTCGTCGTACCGTCTGTCACCATCACTGTCACATCTTCCTTTGTGACAGTACTCTCTGTGACGTTTGTCACATTGGCGGTTGAAGTAGTTACAACTTCTTCAGTCTCTGTCAAGTCGGTGGAGATGGCGGTTTGGTCATCAATCAAGGTAGATCCAGTGCCTGCAGTTGTAGTGGCGAACTGGGAACGCGTACTGGCAGAGGATGTCTCCTCCTCCATAATCACTGTCGTAGGAAGGACGTCCTCTGTGGTGTAACTATCAGCCGGTGTCGTCACGTCTAATTTTATCAGAAACAACATGAATCGGATAACAGTGACACTAGCCAGCGGTCTACCGATAAAACCTAGCTTTCTCAGTATTACGTTATGAATGCAAAAGAAAAAGCCTACCTTGGTTCCTGGTTGTTCCTATCAATATGGACTGATAGAGAAAGCGCGATGTTAGCATATAGACACAAAAAACTAACACATAACGCGAGCTCACGACAACGGCACGCTATTTGCGTAAAAAAAAATAAACAAAGAAAAAATGAAAAGAAAAATGAAGGAAGATTAGTACAGGCGAAGGTGCTACGGAAATGTTAGCAAATAACTACAGACAACATCGTACAAGATGAGTAAAAATGTTAAACGGTCGACATTGTGACAAACACAATGAAAACAAAGTGACTACATTTGTCGAGTACAAGTGATAGGTAAGAGTTCTACTGGGTGACTAAGACAGTTCACTACTCACGAGTGGTTAAAGAGATAGAAGTCGGGTGGAAAGATGGTATACACTTTGTTGAGTTCTAAAGGGTGGCTAAGATATAGTTGATCACATACAAGTAACGGAAGGAATATAAGTCAGTTGAAAGATGGACACATAATGTTCTTTTTTTGAAGAATGGTACCTGTCTGACAGTCGAGGCCTTCGAATCCTTCTTCGCAGGTTCTCTCTTCGTTTATATCACAGTCGTCAATGTCGCTGTCGGAGTCGATCGCTCTCAGTCTGATGACGTAAAGGGAGTCAATTAGAAGTGACGTCAACGTGTAACTCGTCAAATCTTTGTCAACAGGTATGGAAGTGTATTCGTCTGTGTTGGCGAGTCGATATTCGATCCTGATCGAGTCCGTGACCAGGGAGATCGTCCAACTGACTGTGATCGTGGTACTGGTCTTGTAGTCGATCCGTATGACGCTCTCGCCGTTGTAGTCACAGCTGTTTGGTACGTAAGCTGTCGTCGATTGTGACAGTGTAGTCACTGGAGTGGTGGTCTCTGGAATCTCTGTGGTATCGAACGGTTCGGTGGTGGTGGCAAACGGCGGGATGGCCGTCGTTTGGCGAGGAGCTGTCGATTGAGTCGTTGGTATAGCTCTACTTGTGGTAGCATCGAGGACGGTCGTACCGATCGAATCATCGGTTAAAAGCTCGGTAAATAATTCGGTGGCGAATGTAGTCGGAAGCGATGGCGTAGTCGTGTGGACTACTTCTTCAGTCGCGATTCGCGTCGGATACACCGTCTGCTCTATCGTCCTCTGCTCCGTGGCTAACTCTGTCATCGATTCAGTTTCCGCTTCCGTCACGGGCACGAGCTCTGACGTCGGATTGGCTGTTGATATGATTTCAATCGTCTCAAGTTCCGTCAATCTTTCTGTCAGGATCTCGGTTTGTAGATCAGTCGGTGGGATCTCTGTTGAGGTTTTAGCTATATCGGTGACAGGGTTTATGGTCATCACTTGCGTGACGATTTCTGTCACATCTAACGTCGGCAGTGCTGTCCCGATATCGGTCACCCCGTCTGTTGCTTCTTTGGACGTCTTATCGGCTACGGTGGACATTACTTCCGTACGCAATTCCGTTTCAATCTCGGTGTAAACTTCTGTCGAAAATGTTTCTAAATCGGTGACAGGGTTGATGGTCAAGACTTCCGTGACGGTGTCTGTCACACTAAACGTCGGCTCTACGGTCGATGCCTCCTTGGACGTTGTGCCGGCCAAAGTAGACAACACTTCTGTACGCACTTCGGTTTCGAATTCTGTGTAAGTCTCGGTCTGCGGTGTTTCAGTGGAAACCATCAATGTCGTCACATCCGGTGGGTCCGTAGTCAGAGGAACGATTGTTTCGATTTCTGTCAGCAATTCTGTAACAATATCTGTAACTGAGAGAGTAGTAGGACTTGATGAATATTCATCAGAATATTTAGTAGTCGGATCGATCACCTCTGTGATCTCTTCTGTTTCTATCCTAGTAGTGAAGTCCCCGTCAGGTGCAGTCATCGTCGATCTTTCAGTTTGTATGTCAGTCTTGTATGTACTTGTAGATTCTGGTCCGCGCGTCGTGTCAAAATCCGTCAATATTTCCGTTAGAATCTCGGTCGCTACGTCAGTTTCGTATTCATCTGCCGTAGTCGTCGATGGCACGGGGTTTGTGGCGTCCTCTGTTTCGCTTCGCTCTCGCGTAGTTCGCGCCGTCGTGGTATCAACGATGGCATCT
>VJOZ01064867.1:0-22136 GCA_009801055.1 Stichopus horrens
TGATAAGTTTTATAGTGACTGTGGCAGAATCTGATTTTGCTGGGTTTGTGGGATATTAATATATTTTGGTTAGGGTTTTTGGGGGGTCTGAATTACAGGGCATCTTATGGGGCTTTTGCCCTCCTTTGCCCTTAAACTTGTTATGTTATATGTCGGCCTACCAGCCTAGGTAAGATAAAACACTAAAAGCACTGCAGAATTCTTTGAACTTTGAAATATCCAAATCTACATTCACTGTACTGTAGGCACGTCCATACATTATTGATACCTGTATTTATTCTAAGCAACAAATACTAGCAAATTGACACAAGAATACAGTGAAAGCGTATGGCCTACTCCCATGCCCCAGTTCCACGAAATAATAACTTTCCTGCGTTTTCACACAAACAAAAATGTAAATTCTGTGACAAAGGTCTTACGTTGCCGCTGTGGAAGTTCTAATGCATCCAGCGCATATCGGTAAAGAAATTAATGATGCACTACCTCTTTAGTCTTAGTGAGAACTGGACCCCTCGCAAGTTGACACAAATTCTAACGACAGTTAGTACTTGGGGTTTCTGAACAGATCATTACACCAAGGACTCCCTGATTATAATTGTACTTAGTGTACCTTAGCTACTATTGTGCTACAGTGTAGCATCACTATAGTCCAGTGGTACATGGTAAGCATACGTCGTGTCCACAGAAATAAATTTGTTTCTGCGGTCGCGTCGGCTCTGGTCGAAACCAAGGAAAGAGATAAACAATTTCTACTGTCGAAACACCGCTCCTTTCAATGAGGCGCCATTTGCAAATTGTTACTTGTTCTACGTTACATATACACAGTGAAAAGTATAGAACAAAAGGATTCAACATATATTCTAAATGTAAGTATCAATAGACAAGAGAGCACTGCCATTCTCATCTTTCTCTAGACAAGGTGGTACAATTAGATGAATAAACCTCAAGTTCCCCACTCTCTTTAAGGTTCTGATAGAATCAGGTAGCAAATATGTACTGAGTACTTCTACTTCCACACATATCAAGAAGCTTGCCATGCATGTGACGGACCTGACAGAGGATACCATATTTGAGCATTCTGGTTGGTCCATACTTTCGGCACTACGAACTGAAGAATCAAATCAAAGAGACAGAGTGCAAATTCATGTCATTATCTCTTGGTTTTAAAGGTGTTGCATTCTCCTATACGCCGAGATAAAGATGATACATTGTTTCCAATTTTCTTATTTAATTTGAATTCTGTTTGGATTTTATTTAATGTCACTTTTCGGGTAAAAGATAAGGTGCAATGATATTGTCTGCCTTAGCACCTAGAAGTCTATAATTAGTGTATGACTAATGTGTGCTAGTTCATACGATTATGCTTTGGTTATGGTGTGAATTAAAGTTCTGTCATTAGGCCTACACTAAGAAGGAGTTATAATGTTGCCCCCGTAATGAAAAAGATATTAACTCACTCATGTCAGGTACATCTATCTCACAGTGGGGGAGCTAACATATGGTCAGCCCTAGAGTACCTTTATATAAAGGTACTCTAGTCAGCCCCCACCCCCTCCTAGTCCCGGAAAGACTCAAATGAAGTACCGGCACGAGACAGCAAATAAATTGCAAGTTTAAAAAAAATTTAATCTCATTGAAAATTGCAAGTTGAGCAATTTAGAGCCCATCGTATCCACGAAAAGGTGTTGGAGTCTCTTCTTTTCTGCCTTCACATCAATATTTGTTCATGAAAAGTGCAAATTTTTATCAAACTTTTTCAGCCGAAAACTTCCAAATGAGATTTTTTTTTAATCCAGGAAAATATTGACAATACTTTTTTCTGTAGCTTACTTTCTGAGCCTGGTACGCTCTACTGCAAACCAAACAGTCCTAGCGCTCCTCTTAGATGGTCTTCAAACAATTTTCAGTTAACGTGAAGTAAAAAATGTTGGCTGCGCCAATGCAACAGTGGCATATACTCTTTTTCCATATCAGCAACACACCGTATCACATTCGTTACATCCATGTTCTAGGCTCAATAAGATAACAAATCTTGTTACACTCGTGGCGGAGGACTTAGAGTCTCTTGAATCCCCGCAAACAAGCGATGTGATTCCAATGCCCATGAAAAGGGGTGGGACCAAAGATACGTTCATTCCCATCCAAATATTTGCCAAGTGGTCCAAGAATATATGAAAAATTTATGATTCTTGCATCAGCTCAACCTATCTGATATATACTAGCATTTTCATAGATATGTTTTTGCTCTCAGTAATGCGAGAAATTGCAAACATATGAGATGCGTTTCAAGACGGCATATATTCAGTTTATAGGAATTGCAGTTTCTGGCCACTTGGGGAATTAGAAAAGCCAAAATTTTCTTTTACGCATCGCCCCAACTGATGTGGCGCTCCGCTTTGATAGTTCTCATTGGTTTCTATGTAGAGAGGTTTGTGAAAATTGTTTATTTGCCGCCATTTTGCCTCAAACTGTACGATCTTATCCGTCCTTTAGGAGACATGATAAACAATCGACTTGCCGCTATGCATGTTTGTTTCATTGGCCAAGTTTAGATTATGTATCACCGTGAAACTAACTTGCATGCACTATACATAGACTTAAAATGAAGGTGGAGGGGAATGCCTGAAATCGCAACTCTCTCAGAGTAGAAATTCTAATAGCCCTATTGACACTCACCCCCTCCACTTCCAATATAGTTAAAAAAATCAGTGGGTATTTCTATCATACACCGTCCCATAAGAGACATTTTTGCCCCCTCTTACTGGAACTACCAGCTCCACCACTGCTATCTCATGCATCTCTTAGTTTGGTAAAATGGGGTATAAGTATGTAATGCAACGAGTAAGCTGTTGTAACAGATAACTTGTCCGCTGTAACAGGTAATTTACTTGTTGAAACAGCCAGCTAACTGGTAGCAACTGCTTTAGGAATGAATTACTTGTTAAAACCAATAAAAATTATCAGGTACCTTGTTAACTACCTGTTGTTACTTGTTCAAACCACTTAAAATGTTAACAGGTATCAACTGCAATTATTTCCCTGGGATTCCATTCATCTACAACTCTCTGTGAAAGTTTTTTTCTTTTTGTCCGAACCATACAAAGGCCTATTCGGAGCTTAAATCTGTGAATTCCCAACACATTGATTTAGACTACCGAAAAAAGTCAAAGAGAGAACTAAAGTATCAACACTGACCACGGACTATTTTGGACACTTTAAGCAAATCACTTCGAAGTCGTCCAAGCCCATTGAAGGGACTTACATGAGATTAAATCATGATTTTTAACCTGCCAGTGTGATCATAGCCAACATCACTTGCGTGACCAGGGCTGATGAGATCCTGTCCGTGTCCTGATTCAGGATATGTTCTTGGGTCCCCTTTAATGAAGTCACTTTTCGGGTTCACATACATATTGGTATACCCAGGAGGTCATGATGGTTATCAACTTAGGATGGCTCTGAAATGGTAATTAGAACTGAGAGGGCCACAAAATTATTTTTTTAAATACGAGGAAAATGCTAAGGGGAACGAACGAGGGTTAAACGGTCTTGACCAAGTTTAAATTTACACGAAAAATAATGAGTGGATACCAGGGGAATAATAAACAACTTTAAAAAAAAGCCATGTTACACGAGAAATCTCCACACTTTCCAGGACCTGCGGGTGCCACCACTTCACGGCACCCTTCTTCTGTAAGTCCTACTATCTGTAGATGCGTTTCAATATGAGCAGTACCTCCGAAAGGAAGTTAAAATATGAAAAAAAAAATACCCGTGCATTCCCTTCACAAATTAAATCGGGCACAACTTTGACCCAAGCATTTTTCTGTCTGAAACTAGTATTTCAAGACACTTAAATTGGCACATTGTAACTTGGTTCACAGTGAAGTTATCAGCAAACCGGAGGATAATAGAATTAACAGGGGAGAAAAGCTTCAAAGCCCATAAAATTGCCATACACTTTTGAGTTGTAGTTCAATTATTTGCTATTTGTCGATTATTCGTCAGTAGGGTCATCACCACCTCAACTCAGCTAAGTTGGTAATCCAACCGCTATAAGTCCACCTCTGCCGTATCTTCCGATTCTGTTCTAGGTAATTGAGCACAGCCTACGCTATCGTAAATGCTGCCCTCTTCGCAATGTTTTTTTTTTCGCGGAAAGGGCAAAGGTGAATATTCTGAATAACCGGAATAATATAGTGTCAAGGAATACTTTTGCGGGCGATTTTGATATTGTCTACATTCTAGATGTAGATGATATGGGAAAACGTCATAAATCACCAATATAATTTGCTCGCTTTGGATTTAAACGGTAAGTTTCATTACGCTATCGAGAATTAGTGCAAAGAACTGCAAGTCAATATATCGTATTTACGTTTATGTCATTCAATGTACTTTCATTATATTCAAGTTACAAACGACCTACGGTAGTTGTAGCCTAGTTACAACATTGACAGTGTGTGGACTCGCATAGACATACATTGATACAACTGTACAACAGTACAACAGTACGGTGTCAAATGACGAACAACTGTACGCAAAACTTGCGATTGTACAGTAATGTTGAATGAAAATAAAAAATGTTATTGAAATACGCACTTCTTGTTTGTACAAAGTAACAGCAACGTACTGTCATGATGGTATGTTTTTAAGTTTGAATTACGTGGTGTGTTAGTGTTATGCTTGCTAATGCTAGTGAACAGCTAGATCATGTAGCATCTTACAGTGCTGCCTGGCAGTACTACTATATAGTATTAGTGCCAGCTTAAGGCACTCAGTGATATTCATATCTCAATTACTGTCTAAGTAAGTTCTAGCCTAGGCCTAGTGTTAGTTGTATGTGTAATTCAAAGCCTGAATTAATATAGTGCGCCATTATTAACCATTTGTGAGGGTCGTGTAGCAGAGGCAATGGGAAACGAGATAAGCCGCAAAAAGTTTCAAGACTGATGGAATGAAAGTCAGTTATACAGTCTGCATGAATTTTGAAAACTTGTTTTCATTGGACACTTTGTAATGTCGGTCAAATCTAAGTTAGACTTAAGAGGCAAAACAGTAAGTCACCATACACTGCATGCTAGTCTATGCAAATGGCAACAACCTAGTACCTTTGTGCAGTTAATACACTTAAAAAGTATAAACAAGTTCATTCGCGAAGACCTCAGGCTGAAGTATTGAATGATCTTGACAGGTGAGAAATGTGTTGAGCTGTGCAGTGAGGAGGCTTGATTTTTTTGGTCATGGCAAGAAGGTTTTGCATTTGGGAAGCATTTTAAGCAGCTCCGATGAAGTACAAGTTAGCATTTTTTAAATATTGGAAATGTTTGGCTACATGTTCGTTTCACAGCATGTGGGGGTAGACAGTAATGTGTGACTTTCATTCCGTTGGTCTAATTATATGCCAAATTCAAAAGTATAAGTCTTAGACCCAGACTGAATTTGGCCTGTGTACTGTAAGGATGCTGCTCATAACTATTATTCTACTTGGTTGTTTTGTGTGACGCTTTCAGGAACTTGTGCAAATTCATTTGATACATTGTTATGCTGGTACATTTTGTTCTGTTCCATGTTTCATTCCCTTGCATAGAAAAAATGTTAACAGGTATCAACTGCNNAAAAAATGAATAGGATTTCTGGATTTCCTTACAGTATGTGCATGGGACAAACAACTTCAGACACCAAATTTTCTTTACTTTAAATTAGTACCTAGGTTTCTCTATACCTGTAGTTGTCAATTTACTGAACATTAAATAAAAGAGATGATTTTGTTGTGTGTGGATTAAATTCTATCGAGTGTATCCATTTATAACCACACTGTTTACAAATTTATACATCATTAGTGGGCATATCATTCCTCAAAAGTTTCAGAATTATGAGTNNTTGTTACCAAGGTTTTTAGAGGTTTCTTTTCTTTGGGGTGTTGGTTCCCATTAAATTGGGGTTAATTGGTTACAGTATATATATGTATTGCTCCACCTCCACTGTATAAAGAATTTGTAAAGGGATGTTCTCTTAGCCACACTGGGGATGGTTAATTTCAAAGATTGACAGGCAAAGACAAACGTACAGTAGCTTAGGTACTGTAGTGATGAGGTTTTGTTCAAAGAAATCCAAAAGCAAGAAGAAAAATAGTAAAAAAAGCATTGTGAGTTGCAGTTTCATTTCAACTGAAAACATCACCTAACAAAAAGTGACTTTGTTGCCTATACAGTAGAGCTGAATGTTGCCGAAACAAAACAAAAGTGACTGTCTGATCTTATTGCACATATTGCTTACAGAACCATGTACAAAGTACATGCATGTAATATGTATATTACCAATTCTCAGTTTGGTAATTGATGTGCTCGTGTTGTACTGTCAGACTGGCTGTTGAGTAGGCATATTCTACATTATGAATATGAGACAGGGTGAACCCCATACCCATAACATCTGTTTGCAAAAGAAAGTCAGTGGATGATCAGTGGATGATTTCTTTGACAGTCTCCATACCTAAGACCCCTCTCCCTCAAAAAATAATCATGATTCGTTTAAAACAAAAACCCAGTATGATTCATTTGATAATCAAATACTCTAGCTAATAGTACTGTACCATACCTGAAGTTTGACCAGCTTAAAGACTGCCGGTAAGAAACACCTCTCATGTACACAGAGAACTTGTCTGTGCTTGGAATATATGCACATTTGACGTTTACAGAAAATTGTAAAATCATGTTCACAAAACCATGGTATGATGCAGTCAGGTTGCCCATTTGATTCTGAGTGCTTGCTCTTAAAGTGTCCACTTTGTTCGAATGCAGCTTTGAATTAGTTTTTCATGAAGTATTTTACTGAATTGAAGGAGCTGAAAAACAGTACCTGGCCTGTTATTTTTGGTTAGATTTGGAGGAATCATGGGTGAAATATGCAAATGCGGCCACCCAGAACACTGGGTAGTAACAAAATATTTGGTGGCACCCAGTGTGGACATGTCCCTGGGTATAGTATAGTGGAATTATTTTGAGTCAGTCACTTAACAAGTATTTGACCATAAAAGATTGAAACCTATTTCTAAAATCAGTGAAACTTTGCGGTAATATTGTCATTCTCATTGNNAAAATGAATTTTGAAATGGACGTGACAGTAAACAACACAATGTTTGTATGAAAGAATGTTGAGTCAATCGCTACAAAAAGAGAGCAAACAAAATTTGATTAACTATAACATTTAAAAATAATCATGTTTATAAACAAAAGAAACAAGCTTCATCAAAGAAATTTTGGTCACCAATTTTGGCAGTGTTTAGAAATTTCTAGTTCATGCGGATACTTGAAATTTGGCTGTGAGTGACATATTCACATTGACCATTGAAAATGGTAAGGCAAAATGATTGTTATTGTTTTTGGTAATGTTATTTGGTCTCTTATTATTACTGGTGTTGATCACCAGTAGTATACANNNNCAACTGATCTCAATGTCTGATTATATCAACTGATCTCAATGTCTGATTATAACAAGTGATTACCAGCTCATTACTATTGAGTTTTGCAGTAATTTCATGCCATTAATGGTAAATCTAAAGGCCAGACCACATACTGTGCTGTATGCCTGATTTACATGATTCAACTTTCAATTAAACTAGTGCAATTTTAGTTGATCATAATTAGCTGATGGGAATAGAACAGCATCGTGTTTCTTTTGATTGTGGTTGTCTTTAATAGGTGAATTGATTTCCAAGCTGATATTTTGCTTTCATTAATGTGAATGGTGATTCGAGTTGTGCGGGGTTAGTTGATGCTGATAATTGAATCGCGTATTAAACAGGCATATGTGATCTGGCCTTTTAATGCTGTAGACATGAATAGGGAATAATTTAGTCTTTAAATTTTGTGTAGCAGTTTGGGAGATTTTTTAGGTCTTTGGAAGGCTATCAATTGGTGAAAATGCATACACTGTATTGCTACACATATTTTCATTTGTGTAGCAATTAAGCCTGTTTGTGTTGCAAATTGCTATGTAGTACTGGATCATTATCCCTGGTTAATACCCTCATACACACATATAGAAACACATGTGGCATCACCATTTCACAAATTTTTATGTGCTAGTAAATAATCATAGTGCAGTATTGCAAATGAGAGTATACTGAACAGTGAAGCAATCAATTTAGAAACAGCTCATCATTATGTTATGACCTGCATTGCCACAAAAAGGACTAATTTAATAAGTCCTAACTTAATTGTATTGAGAGGAAATAATCCTATTATTTCAAAGGCCTCTAATTAATTACCACATGACCACACACAACATAATGCATTGTGTTGAACATTTTGTCGCTTAGTGTTAATACATGATGCTGCATAGGTGGTGTAGTTTTAATTACATCATGAAGTTTTTCAGGTCCAGTTCCTTAGTTTCCTCATGGTCATACACAACATATCATGTGTTAATAATCCTCTCACAACATGTTTCATGTAACAGAAGTATAATAATATGTGTTTTATGGACATTCTTATTTGAGTACATTTTATAGAATGCAAATTCAGCAGCCTACACAACCTACTGTAAGTGTGCTCACTGCGCATACAGTACATGGAATGTTACCCAAGGACTGTAGTGAGGTTTTAACACTTAATTTGACAATTTGATTGACTGTAATATGTAGCCTACTCTTGGAGCATTAAGAATTGTGATTATGTGGCATCTCTTATGTGGAGAGAGTGTGGACTGATGTTTGGCATCGCCTTGGAATTTTGTTCCTGAATCTGAAACATTGTAGTACTGATTTCACATTTGTACCTGTGCTCTCAAATTCCATATTCTTCAGCTACTTATGATTATACAGTAAATTGCGGTTAAATGTTATGAGGTTGCACTGTGTGAAACTATTCAAATTGCCTGGATCTTTACTGATATATCTGTTACTTTCTTATAAATTGACAATATACTGTACTGTGCATATTTACCTTTAGAAGGGAAGGCAGTGAATTTATTTGCCATCCTCTATATAGATGCAATTTTGGCAGTTTAATGCATATCAAATCTGATGGTTGGCTGGAAACGTAAGAACCTAAGAAAACATCTTTATGTCAGGTTTAAGACATACCTTCATTGAGAAATTGCTTAATCTGTCCAGCTGTTTATTCAACATGTTTTGCTTTATTTTGAGCATAGAATGTAACCAGTCATAATGCTATCGTTCTGTAGATTTTAAAAGAGTGCACCATTTGCACTATCTCCTGCAGTAAGGTATCCTTGCCACTTTATACATAGTACTCATCTACAGTACAGACTCTGTACACATGCACAGGAGGTACAAAACAGCAGTGCTATCAGCATGCTGTAGTTTACCCAAGCACTGTCATGAGTATTGCATTAACTTTATAAGCTGATTGGATATCATCTAAGATCTTGTATGGAAACTCACTGTGCCATCTGGGTAATTACTTCATTTGACTGCAGTAGTAACTACTGTTTCTGCCTACTATTGGTTGCCATGGAAATGGGCAACTGCCTCTATCAGGTGAGGAGCTTGCAGTAGTGCTTTGAGCTTTGGATACTAGCAGATATGCAGTACTGTACCGTACACAATATATACTACTTCTGTCCATTCTTTTTGGATGCAATACTAAATGATGAAATTAAGTCAATGAAATATCACAAATATATAGCAGATCACTGTTTTGAATCAAGGATAGCCATTGTACTTTAATAGTAATTAATGTTTATTTAATTTTTTAGATGATTTCAGTGTTTTCACTTGCTTATACACTTGTATCTTGACCTTCCAGGCTACCGTATACAGTGCAGTATATTTAGATCAGTAAGATTTGCAGTGTAAGGTACATTACTAGAAGTTTGTACAATGACAGCAGCCGCACGATCCTGAATGCCAGTGCTGTTTTAGGTGCTACTTAAGTAATTAAGTGCAAGGTGAAGGATCCTCAAGTACAGTGACACACACACACTGTGACACACACACAAGAAAGTTGCTGCTCCACTAGCCCTTTGTGTTGAACAAAGACTGGAGTGATGTTATCTAAATGGAAGGTGAATTTAAAGTTTAATTGGATCTGAGCAAGTAGTGTAACCTTGGCAATTCAAAAATCTGTCAGAAAAAGAATTGGTTGGATTGTGTGTTTTTAGAAGTTCCTCATTAATAGTTTACCCGATAATTATAGTTGTAAATGAGTGTGTTCACAACTCCTGTGACACAATTATAAGCCTTCTTCTTATCTTATACGATCCTGGGGTTTGTATCAACAAAAAAGGTGACAGAAGGCAAACAAGATCTTCCAGTGGTCACCTTTGATATTTAACATCAGCACTCTGTAAATTCAAGTTGAATCTTTCATTGCTCCTGGTCGATCCCATTTATGGCCCTTCAAAAAATTGGCTGTTTAACTTGAAGGTGGAATGGAAGTTGCACAAACTTTTATTGCTTGTGCACTGGCAAATGCATCAAGACAAGGCTAAATGTGATATTCTTTTAATCCATACCATTACCTACTATGCATACCATGATTTCAAACAACATTCCATTAAAAATAGATCCATCCTTTCTGTATAGTTAGTACTTATGAAATTATTCCATTCCACGAAATGTTCGGCTGGTTCATCCCTCTCCACCAGATCCGGTCAGAGGTTCTGAATACTTACTAAGAGGAGCAGTGATTTTCCTTCATTATGTGAATTCCCACATGCAGCTTTGGCTTCCTTAGATAACAGAGAGAAGGTGTCTGAGACACGGCTGGAGTAAACCATCTGTCAAAATTGAAACTTACTACAATGGTCGTTTGCATTGAAGTCATCATCATTTGTATTCACACTGGTGTAAAAAGTTTACAGTACCATGTAGTGACTTAAGGATCACTTTAAAATTGGCAAGATTTCTGATGGCCCAGATGATACAATATGATGGGGACAGACTTACCGTATATACAGTGTGATAATTCAAATGTAATTGCCAACCCTTCAGTAGACTAAACATTTGCCTCAGTGATTATGCATTATGGTGGACTCCCCCCTAATGATTATGACCTGGTGACCTACTTGCAATGAGTACTGTAACCAAGTTTAATTTGCTCTGTCATTCACTATTTTCAGCATGGTGTTGTATGTGCAATATTTGTTAGAGCTGTATGTACCTGAAGAATGAAAAAATGCTGCGTTTCATCGTTTCTATATTTTACTGGTAGTTAAATTTGCTATGACTGTATAGTAGAATTTAACAATTTTAGTATTAATACTGTGCTCTCCACTTTATTTCGAACATCTATTGCATGCAATCTTTTTTTTTTTTTTTTTTGTCACATGCAATGCAGTGGTTGAGGGGAATCTAAAAAAAAACTACTGTACTTAAAGCTTGTTGAATCCCCTAAAACGAAAAGAAAAACAAGTACCTTGAATTTGAACTTTCTTCAAGAAGGAATAGCTAAAGTAAACACTAAATGGGGAAATGACTCGGCATTGTGACAGGTATGTATACAATAGGAAAAAAGTAAATATAAACCAGGTAGAAACTAAAATGCTTAAGTTGTGTTTGAAAGGAGGAACAGAGGCAAAAGTATTAAATGAGCTGGAAATGTCATTCCAGTTTAGCTTTCTAGTGCATTGATGTTCTCTCCTAATGTCTGCATGCGCCATACTGTAGATTGTGTTATGACATCATGTTTCAGTAGAAAAAATTTGTTTGACCAAGATTTCTGTTCATACTTTTTGATAATTAACATTTTTTTTTCATTGTGGTGAGACAAGATGTCTTTGTATTTCATATGGAACCGACCACATTCTTGTTTCCTTTTCTAGGTTTCAGTTAGCTCTCCCTGGAGTAAGGAGTGCATGATGGGTACTACCAGGGAGGAGCAGGAATCCTGTACAGAGGTCAGAGTCATTGACTCCCAGCTTCAACACTTTCGCAATTACTTTGACATCATACAAGTTTACAAGTGTAGACTCTGCAATTTTTGCAGCCCGCATGATCATGTCATCGCTAGTCATATGTCAGAGGTTCATTTTCCTCGGCGGTGCTTTCTCTGCAAGCAATGCCTCTTCGTCTTTGAAGACCGCTCTCAGCTAGTCAGTCATCTAGAGTCAGCTCATGGATCGCAAAGCGTCGTGGTTTGCTTTGGCGAGTCTGGTTCGTACACCAGTTCTCCTCCAGTATGGAGCATGGCCAGTCGGATGGGAAGTGATGGTCGGGAACAGTCTCTGCAAAGTACTGACTCGACGGAGGAAGTGAAACACGGTGAAAGTAGAAATGGAAGAGTGTCATCCAGTACGGGCAACATCGCTAACGCGGCCAGAGAGAGACCTAATCATTCAGGGGTAAGATGAGTTTTGCACAGTAACTAAGTTACGTTATCAATGGCAGATCCAAAACCTGCCTCCCAGCTGATTATGCAAATCTATCATGTCAGTCACATGTAACTGAGGGAGTGATTCCAATGATTCGAGAGAGCAGACCTTATAAGTTAAGGGAGAGTGGTAGAATATCAGGAATTTAGGATCAATTGAATTTGGAAGGGGATGACTTCCATGTTTGTTACATTTATATGATAAACAGTAATTGTAAAAGTCATGAATTCTCACCCCTTTGTTTTACATTCTGGTAACTATTTCCTGAATGCATGTCTGCTGTGGGTCTGCTTTGAAGGCGTCCAATATACATAATTATAACAGATAAACAAAGACAGTGTTATTTCATGTAAACAGAAGAAAAAAGATAATGGACACGTATCAGTTTCATTAAAAAAAGAAAAGGAAGAATGGTATGACATCACTTAAAAAAGAATAGGTCTGTAATCTAGTTAACAAATAAAGCAACAGAAATTGACTGAAATATGAATTAATATTAGTAAAGATCTACATCATCGGTGCTGATACCACATCAGAGGTACGTATCAAAATAGTACTGATGGTAGTTACTGAGGTTATTGATATGGTAGAGCTGTTGTCTGAAATGCAGATATGAACACTCAAAGATGGTCTGATATCCATTGTTAATGATGATTGAGTAAAGTCATTGGAGCTGTAAAGTTTTGCTACTTTCACATACTGTAGCTACCCAGCACAGCTACATAAGCCTCATGATTATAATGGACCTATTCAGTGGAGGTATGTCTCCTTGAGGCAGCCAAGTGCACACCATGATCCCCTAGTGGAGGGGCAGGTATGTAGCCATGTGTGATATGAAGGTGAACGTGCTCAACTATCCATACCACATGTAATACAAAGATCCCAGGTGACCCTGTGGAGTACACTGCACTCCTTGCTTATTACTAATCAAGTTACCCCACAATTTATGCTTTTAATTGTTGATACCTTTTATGATTTTTTTTTTTTAAGCAGCAATTGTCCCTGGTTGTATCCCTTCATTTTCATTGTAAAACCTGTTATAGAGGAAACAGGTATCGCGAAGAACAAACAATTGCATTGTTTGGATTTGTTTCAAACCTTCATTCAAGTTTATTGTTTGTTAGTTTACTTAGTTTCAAGCCAATAATACTTGCAGATGGTATTGACGTAGGTTTGACGTTAGTGCTTGATTTGACTGTATGAAGTAGAGTTAGAAGCAGAGAACTAATAGTGGTTTAAGAAAAAGCCTGGCCTTTTTGAATATCAGTGCAGTATTCCAACAGCACATAAAAAGTTGACTTACAGAGTTGTGGTACAGATTAAACTTCAGAAAATAGTAAGTTTGGGTAGCGCTTGCTCACACAGGAACTCACAAAGGGTACTTCCACCCATAGGCGATTGCATGTTGACTGGTCAGTGACACTTGTTGATGGTAGTTACAGTAATGCCACATATAAGAGACTGTAACTTTACACATACACTGTATGCACAGTGCCAGCCTATTCTATAGGCAATTTTTCATCTACTGTAAGGCTGCAGTAAGTAATTAACACTATAGTCCTCAGAAATAGTCCCCTTTACAGTGTTCCCCATAGATACATACTGCAGGTATGTACCTGTACTTTGCTGTAATATTTGTCAGCACTTGTATTTCATCTGTTATTGATGATTTTGGGGTCTGTCTTGGGGAGATTTAACTAGCAGGACCATCTACAGTAAGCATAGATTTATTGTCGTCAGTCATACAAAAAAATTGTCTGTTCATTATACTGCTATATTGCAAGAAATAACTCTAGCTAGATCTTGTGAGATGTTTCCAGATGTTGAGTGATCTGCTTGAAAATTTGAAGCCCCTTTTTGGGATACTTTGCTGTACCATCAGTATCGTTTGACTAGAGCTTTTATCAGAGTGTTCGTTAAAATTGTGCTGTTCTAAAAAGTTTCTCCCCTTAGCAGGGCAGCGTCAGCAGTGTTTTGTCTGACACTACCCAGCATTGGTAGATTGCTGATGACTTGCTGTGTTATTGAAGTTGTTATTTTTTTCTGTCATTGACACACGTCCAAAGTGGTGTTCACAATGTGAATTCATTGCAAACATTGAATATTTATTTTGCAAATACATTCTTAACAAAGTGAGTCTCTGGTATGTACATTAAGAAGTCCTCCGAACTGATTGGTAATATGTACAGTATGAAGGACAGCCTCAAAGGCAGTGACTCATTACCCTAGACAGTTTCAGTTCTCCCAACCACTTCTTACCCCTCCCACAGCCTGTTTTGAACGTCATGGTATGCACAGTTGGACGGGCCCCTGTGTTTGCTGAGTAATATGAGCTGCATCTTTTGCATAATTTTGCTTATCACTAGTCAAAACTGTAGCTTTGGGTGACTGCCTTTATCACAGAAGTTGGTCAGCTATTTGTTTAAGTTATCCTGAACCATGAATGCCAGTAAATTATTCACTGCATATGCAGCACACTCACTGTAATGCTAATGATGATGATCAATTTAAAGGAAGTATGAAATCCATTGAAGACTGCTTGGTGTTACATTCAAGTGATCCATGTCATGTGAGATGTTAAATACTAGTTCTTAAATAGAGTACCTGGGTACCCGAATGGCATTTTATTACCCGGATTCAAAATAACTACCTGATTCCTTCTTAAAGTGAAAAAGGCACAACTGCTGTGCGAACTATGATGTACAGTATGGTGGAAGTACTGTATAGATGCTATCAACAAAGCCCAGTATTGGGGCAGGTACCCAGGTACCTGACGAGCATGAGAAAATGTTACCTGACTCCCCAAGTTTTTGGAATCAGTGTTCAATACCACAGTAGCAGTACTCCGTGCTCCACTGAATGCATTCATCTAATTCAGTGTTGCAAAAGTGCATTCGTGTCTAGTGTGCCAACCCATCCAGTCCCTTAAGCTGTCACTCCTAGCAGCCTGTTTGATGCCATAAATAGGATTTAACTCTTGCCGTGATAAACAGCAGATGTTTGATAAATCATCTTGGAAATGTATTTCAGCATTGTTCAATATTTCAAGCGAGCTTTACTTTGATTTTGAGTTTTCATAGTAAATTTAGAGCAGCAGAAATTTAGACTGGTCATCAATTTACACATATATAATAGTGTACTGTACCTTTCAAGAGTCTTACGGGAAAAGGTGAGGCCTTGTTCATAGATTTGAAAAATATATGGGACTCATACAACAAGGGAAGCACCAAATCGTAAGTTTTAAATCTACCTGGATTGGATTTAGGTGGTTTCTATCTGAAATAAGGTTTCTGTGTTTCAAAATGCAAGATCTTGTGCGAAGGGCCCAGCGACTATATGCCACATTTACTGTACAACTAACTTTTAACTCACCAATAATTTTAACTGATTCCTACTGTTGTGTGCTACTATATGAATCTTGTTATCTCTATTGAGTTCAAAGCTGTCTTTGCTAAGTGAATTCCCCTTGCAGGTTGTTGCCTTTTACAAGATATATATCTTACTAAAGCAGGAAATTACAGTTGAGTCTCTTGATGCAAGCTGAGGGCATATAGTAATTATTGGGTACCTGTCTGCTGCCCCACTGCAAAATCACTGCCCCCATGTTACCACTCTATTACCCTTTACGCCTCGTAACAAGTTAGGGAAGCGGTCAACATTACATCGTGTTTTACAAGGTTATTGTGCACCCTTTTGTGTCTTGCATTTTAATTTTTGAGAGACGCTCTATTGGTATATTTTACATCAACATTCTCTGGTTACACAATTGTAACAAGATGTTGGAGAAAATCTGGCTGGACCTTGCAAAATATCTGGCTAGAATTGGAACTGGATTTTATGTCAGTATCTGGCCGATTACTCGGCCGGATCAGATGTCCGGTGCATCCCTACACACAATATTATTTTATATTATATTAATTTGACACAACATGAAAGCTTTATCAAGAATTATTGTGAAAGTAGCAGGATTTACCATTTCGTTGCTACATTATTGTGTACTCTTCACTTACAATGTGCATTACAATAAGGTTAATTATGCAGCGCTGTAGTTGCAGTCATTGTAGCAAACTTCTGACACTACTGTTTGTAGTGTAACATAAACAGTGAGTCAATTTGCAGTTAAGTGGTTACTCCAATTAAGTGAACTATTAAAGGAATAAATAGATTCAGTGCTCAGCTCCTTCACCCTCCTCCATTATATATAACTCCTGGAGAACTAAACAATCTGAATAAATCAAAGGTGAGATGTAAGGCAAGTGAATTAAAATAACAATTAAAAGAATGACTTTATGATTGAAAAAAATCATGATTTAAATTGATTTATTTGATTAGAATCAATAGTACTGATTTAAATCATAATAGATCAGACCTTGAATTCTGAGGCATGCGAGTGCGGTTGCACACCATCAGTCACCTCAAATCACTGTACTTAGGGAGTGCAATTTTTTTGCACTCTGAGATGAGAATGAGAACTTACATAAATCTATTAAAGTTAATTAAATCGCACACCTTCAACACTCCTTGTTATCCTGTGTATGATTTGTAATACACATGGAACATTAAAAACTCAAGATCTGCTACTGTACACTTTCTGTTTGCAAACCATTTCAGACCTGTACATTTTGGACAAATTAGTTGTAAATTGTTTAAGTTGGTTTTATTGTTCTCTGAACTATCAAACTTCAAAAGAATCTGAACTGCACTTTAATCATATTTTATATACTCAGTTTGGATGCTAAATGTGAAGGGGGTGTATGGGACCAACATGGTGAGAATTATTATTCTTATCACAGATTACAACATATCTTCATATACTACCACTTGAAAACAAGTCACTTGTAAATGATGGGGAAGATAGAAAACTGGACTGATTAAGGCAGCAAGTGTCAAGTCCATAGTACAAATGGAACACTGACTTCACAATAGACCTGCAATATCAATAGAAGTTTCAGTGCTCTGTAAACATGTACAGAGCACTTGAGAAATTGACAAGAGAAATTTGTTTAAAGATCAACTCCTAAGCTCTGAAAGCAATTCACAGGGCAAACAATTATCTCATAAAATGTCATTGTTTTAAAGACAAGTTAGTAGTTTGAGACAGTGTCAGTGTAAAACAACCTTTGGGGACACATTTTCTCTTTTATCATGTCAAATTTTCCGCTGAATATTTCATGTGTGTCCTTCCTTTAAAAGTTTTTATTGTTGCAAAAAGTAACTTGACAGCACAGTGCAGTACATTACAGTAGTTTGTAATGTATTCTCAATATTGTTGTTTTTGAAGCCTGAATGATGAATAACATAGGATTTTCACTGTTCGAATTCCCCTCGTAAGAGTAAAACCTGATTTGATGAATTTTACAGGTATTCCTGACCTTGAACACTCACCTCTGTTCACCTGACAGGTGCCTTTGCTGAACTTCTCATTCTAACCCTGCGTTTAACTGTTGCTTTTAAAACTAAAATTTTCAGCACATACATTCACTTCTTAAGATAGTCCTGACCTTTATATCTCTTGCACACAAGAATCCCATGAGCTGGGAGATATCATTCTGTATTGATCCATTGGTGTCAGTGTGCCATACATACTGTACATAGTATCAGTCAAGCTGACCAGTTCTGCAGATTGTGGGCTGATTTAGGATAGAAAATGACAACCTTTGGAAATAGTAGATGTTTCAATTTGTTTCTTAGCCTGAACTTTTCAGAGCCATCAAGGCTCCTGACCTATTGTGTGTTACCACTGACATGAACTTGAAAATGTTGCAGACAACCATAGACTGTACAGACTATATTTGATATCATCAGATAATCCACAAAAAAATTGAATATTAAAAATGTTAAAACAGGTAGTGGTATCTCATCCTAGACTTATCATTCCAGGTCCCCCCCCAAAAAAGAAGAAATCCATTTTGTCATCATGTACATAATGAAAATGAAAATTCATAGATTGCCCCTTTAAATGTTTGTTTTGTGTCTTAGACAATAATTGAACATGTGTGTTGTTTCCCAGGTAACATGAAGTAAATATAGTGCATGTCATTGTTTTACAAACAGTCAGTTCACAGTTCTTCCTTGATAGGGTTTGTTTGTGTAGTATCTAAAAGATAGTTGACTGATTCTTACTAACTGTAGACATTAACCATCTTAATAGGATTCTGATAGCTCTTCCTGTTTTTTTTACTATGTATTTTTCATGCTTAATGATAGCATCAGTTTGCTGAATGACAAGTACAAAGATTTCAGTGCCATGTGGGTGATATGTCCCCACCAATGCATATTTGGCTTATCATGGCCTACGTTCATCTGCTATATTTCAAGAATAAACGTGAAAATATTCTGCAAGAGGCGCTGCAAAGATAGATCTGTTTTGCTTTCTATTCTTTTTCTCAGAAGTGAAGAATGTCACGCAAAGTCCGTATGTGGGATTACTGGGGGTGCAGTGCAAAATAATTCCAGCACTGTTTTAGAAGAATGCATAATTGTTAATGAGAAAAATGTATTAAGAGACACCGCATTAGTGGTAGTAAAATAAATTGAGAGTATCAGGGATCTCTCTGTGTTAGAACGGTAAAAGTTACAATTGTCAGGATTGGAGAAATATTGCAAGAATTGCATTTTATTTGTATTTTATTTGAGTGTTTTCTTTTTCTTTCTCTCAGAGCCTGGAGTGCAGTGCATCTTCTGGTGTGGTGTCAGGGGAAGATCACCATGGTAACATGGTGAATGCATCTGAAGGAAACTTAGAAAGAATGCAATCTGCTGGAAGTATCTGCCATCCAAGCACTACCACACGTTTCTGTGAGAGTACAGAGACAGATTCAAATCATGCTCACTTGTCACATGAGAGTTCACTGGAGAATCAGAATGATATGATGGAACATTCCCCAGAGCAGATTACATCCCCTCCAACACCTGGAGCCCAACGCCCATCTAACAACTCCAGTGGCACATCCATTAAACTGGAACCTGTCAGTCCAGTCAGAGGTGTGCCATCTGGCAGTTCATTGTCTGAAGACGGTGAACATGAAAATAACGAAATAATCATCGACGATTCGGATGGGATTCAGATTATTCAATCAGACTCCCCCATTCCAGGATCAAGCACGGCAGCGGCAGGTGACAAGTCAGTTGAAACATCAACAGGTGCACATCCATGGAGGCAAAATTCATTAACACCATCTGAATCTGGAGGACGTGGTATCCTACGACGTCAAGCAACAGTTGATTTACCAGACTGTGAAAATGACCAGGATGAACTGAGGAGCACTAGTAATGAGATGTCAGTGCAACAAGATTCACCAAAGGTAGGAAACCAGGGGAATGAAGAGAGAACATCAAGAAGGGAAACCCCTGATGGACACTTGAAGCCCCATCATGGAGAACATTCCACAAATAAAGAGAAAAATTTGCAGCAACAGTCATCCATACCTCAACCAGAAGTTTCTCATCCGTCATCTCTAAGAGAATTAGTGAGTCATGGCAGAGATGGAAATAGTTTAGGACAGGAGAGATGTGCACTAGAAACAAGTAGAAGCATGGAAGTCAACTCAGAGCCACAACCTATCAGTAGATCTGTCCGGGTGAGAAGTCACAGCATAAGTGAAGGTGAAATTTCTCAGAACCCAGAGGGAAGACCTCTAGTTAAGGAGTATCCTCATCAAGCTACCCCAGCTGTAAGTGGTGCCCCCAGGGTGCCTTCTATCCATGTCAGTCAGCAGCTCCCTGTGCCTTCTTATTTTGCACATGGGTACCATGGTCTGGTGTACCAGCCAAGATCTTGGGATGGTGATGCATCTGGAATGTACCGCTCTCTAGCTCCCCCAGGGCATCCAAATCATCCTGATTACAGAGGACCTGTTCGATCACGATCTGAGGAGGTTCCATCCATTGTACCGTCGAATGCTCCTCCATCAGGTGAGGAATCTGTCCTTTACAAGTATCTTCAGACCAGTGGAAAACCTAAACGGAACCTAGGCAGACCGACTCTCTCAGGATCCTCTCACAGTGCAGACACAGATATGAATCATCCAGGATACTATATGCCTGGTATGGGAGACATCAGGAGACAACTTCACCATCCTATGATGATATCTTGGTCACCAGCCAACAGTAGTTTGCAATCTCATGGCAGTTTTGGTCTTTATCAAGAGCAATCTCCGTCACCAAACTCCCAACCTGCTGGCTCTGGACAACCAAGCCCTGAAAACTATAGGTTTCATCGAGGACTAGATTTGAGAAGTGCAGAAAGCAATCAGGATCTGGCGCATGTTGATGACATCACAAGGCAAGTTCAGAGGGCTGTTGGAAGTGCATCATCCTTGTACGGTCCATCTGAGCACCCGATGATCACCCATAATAACAATGGTTCCCCTCAGCATTGCTCCAGGGAAGAGGATGAAATAGTGACAAAGGATGCAGACGGAGCAGAGGTAAAGAAAAGAAGCCGAAAGTCAACATTTAACATATACAGGGAGATTCCAGAGAGGAAGAGAAAGTTGGATAGGGATGAAGAAGAGCGGATTAAACACAGCTATAATCCAGATGGAAGTTTTGATTACTTCTCCCTGACGGGTTGGAAAGCCTACAAATGCGCCTTGTGTAAGAAGCGAAGATTCAAGACTGCATCTGAGCTTGAGGAGCACAAGCAGAGTAAACACCCAAATGAGGGTGACCTCCTGCGCCATCAGTCACCAGTACCTCAACCAGGTTCTGGACCAAGCATGGTGCAGGAAAGGGCCTTTTCACCTGCGACTAATGGTTGAAATTGGCACCTGTCTCCTCTTTGGGTACTAATTTTCCCAACTGTCAATTTTATTGACAGTTGTTTGGCTTGATCAGAGCGTTTTCGCAG
Organism: Stichopus horrens; assembly: GCA_009801055.1. Taxonomy (NCBI): domain Eukaryota; kingdom Metazoa; phylum Echinodermata; class Holothuroidea; order Aspidochirotida; family Stichopodidae; genus Stichopus; species Stichopus horrens. The sequence continues at coordinate 21,185 of VJOZ01064867.1, forward strand.
CTGATTGACGTAAGCAGCTTTAGCGGCATAGAGGCCCATTGGTCCTCAATTGTGAGGTCTTGGTTGAGTTGTACAGTGAGTAGTCGATGACGACGACGATGATTGGTTGTTACAGTAGACACAATCAGAGATGATGAAGAGAGGTGATCAATCCATCTTTTGCCCTCTAATTTAGTTACATATTTGCTTGTCCTTCTTGTTTTCTGTAGACATCCTTTCTTATGTGATGATTGTTTTGAACCATTCTATGTTTGCATTGTCAAAACATTTTTGTCTATCAAAAAATATATATACAAATGTATGTAAGTTGGATAGTAATCCCAATCCATTGTAAATGGTATTACATCATTTTATGTATGTGATTGCAATTAAAGGTTTCATTAATTTGTTATATAGAAAGTGTTTTATTGTATATACAAGCAACTATAATATGTATTGCCATAAATACATATTTAAAATGAATTATACTATATTTTGGTTTTGAATTCTCATATCATGATACATGGATTTGACAATTCTTTTTCTTTTTTTTTTAATCTAGTCATTGTTTTAGCCTTTGACATGTTCTGGTTCTGAAGCCTCAGAAACTGTTAGAACTGTTGTGATGATAGAGTGTGAGTTGGCTTTACAACGAAATTGCATTGAAATTCAGTAAACACTGCAAGTTGTATAGAAAAGTGTAGAAGAAAGCTTAGCTTAAAAGAAGGTAGCAAGGCTATGATGTGTTTACAAAAACTGAAGGAATTTATGAAGGGCTATTACAGAAGTCAAGAAGTACTTGTACAAATAAATATCTCTGGGCAGCTGCAAGAACTTAACCTGTTACAAACAGCTGATATCTATTTTCTTGATCTTAAAAAGAAGTTTTCTAGTGATTGAGTTTAATCAGTTTGCTGATATTTATTACATACACAGTATGACTAAATGTCAAATTTTGTTGTAAAGCCAACTC
>VJOZ01064875.1:237-12503 GCA_009801055.1 Stichopus horrens
TCAACAGAGATCAAATAGTGAAAACCTTGTAAACACATGATATCTCAAGAAAGCTAGCCTGGTAGTGGTCTCTTTTCTGTTGTGTAGAGGAACCGTATGGAGTACAAATCAACCTTTGTTTTTTTTTTTTTAAACCGTTGTTTTTATGGAGCTCAAAGGACCTGTTGTTTTATGGAGGTCAAAGGTCATTTGAGGTCAACAGGGGTCACGTTAATGCAACCTTGTAAACACAATGTCTCAAAACCTGGGAAGCTTGCGCAGATTTGATATTTGGTAGATTTAATATTTGGTACATAGGGAAGCTCTTGGATATATCTCCATACTATGCAGCTGTGTTTGTTCTGATGAATACCTACAGCATTAGTCATCAACTTAGGTCAGCAGATGTCATTTTACTTCTCAAATGGTGATATGATAAATTACTGTAACATTATAATCAAACCTCTTACACTCATATTACACTTACACTGTGGTATGTCAGATTTACGAAAAAAAATGACCATAATGAAATCCTCGACACCACAATGCATTTGTGCATCCTGGTTATAGAATACTGTTTGGGTACAGTGTTAATATTAAAAACATCACTACACACAATTCTTAATGTTAGTGAAAGCTAGATGGAATGCACAGTTTCTCATTCTATTACAGCTGCCAACCGAAAATACCCCCCCTCCCACTTTCAAAATTGTTGAGCCTTTGACATTGCTGGTTGCCCTTAAATATGCTACATTTGTGACATAACTTAATTTCAGGTGTAAGTCCAAAGTGCTATTCTGTAGTGTGACTTCATTAAATTTCAAGTCCAAAGTGCTACCATATAGTCCTTCTCTGTCCTAACCTATGAAAGCCTCATGTTTGCATGTGATCATAAAACTGGCATTCCCTGTAACATTTTAGCGACACGGTGATAGTTGGAAGACGTAGTTGTTTCAGTGTGTGAAAGAAATGGACGGAAAAGAAATTAAGTAGCTTTAGTACTGTATTTTGTCGATTAGGTTTTCAGTTTTGGGAAAGAAACTGCATATAATTTGACAATTCTCAACACATTCTAAAACCCAATATTACTGCCAAGTGGAAACACATCAAAAGAACTGTTAATCTTTTGCTCAGTTATGTCTTTAAAGTCACATTCGGTTGCATGTGTAGGCCTATTGTAAAATGGGAAGGTGAAGAGCTTAACAGCATTTCCTTTTGTATATGTAAGAGCAGTGAGGCTAACAGAAACTCAACGAGTCTGACTTCACCGAACGATTCTTTCTTTCCTATTGCGACCGACTGACAGGAACTTGAAGCACAACTGGTGAGCCTTCGACAAGCCATGGAGCAAAACGAAGAGAGCATCCTTCAAGTCCAGGAAGATAAAAGGCAGGAGTGGCAAAACGAGAAGGAAAGGATGAAGCAAGAATCGAAGAAACAGAGGGATGAGGTTGAGGAGAGAGAACAAAATCTACAAAGACAGGTGGGAATTTGGAAAGTCTCAGCATCTCAGTTAATGGAGAGTAGTCGATCACTTCTAACATCAATATCTTCTCTTTCAGTGCTGTAGATTGGCTGGAACCATACCTCTCTGTTTGTAATGTAGCTTTTCTCTTTGAAATTTGTGTTAAAGCTGGAATATGAGTTGAAAATTTGTCATTGAAAATTAAATTCTTACAGACTGTGTCATAGCTAGTGCAAAAAAAGGCACGTGTTTAAACCCCATTTTTTTTCATTCATGAATATTCATTTACATTTCCGGTTGTCTGTTTGATTCGAATAACAGTGATTGACTGCTATGCTTTCTTAGAGAGTTTGAATTTTGTAGGGCCAAAAAAATGTTGAGATGATTCTCATATTCAAATATCTCTGTGATGTGTGAATAGTTCTCTTTCAGATTTTGTGACAGGTAGTCATTTGCCCGACTTTCTCCTTTTTGGAACACTGACAAAGAAGAAAGGTATAGGTGACCAGACAATTGCCACTTCAACTCATGTTACAGCTTTAATTCATCACCAGGGGAAAGTAGAAATTACTTCTAAACAAACAGTGTTTTATGCTTTTCAGTAGTGGCTGGTGATGCCTGGCTGTAGGTAACACTGATGCATGCCAACCGGCATGAAGAACAAATTTGCCAGGCTGCCCTTGAAAAGTTAACAGAACGCTGAAGAAACTACATGCTCAGTTGTTAAATTTTTGTCGACTTTTGAAATATGCGGGATGTTGACAAACATTAACCTTTTAAAAAGAACAGAATTGCCAAAATTCATTTTCAAACACCAAGATAGGGGGTCATTTAATCTTTTAAAAACAACGAAATTGCCAAAATTCATTTTCAAACACCAATGTAGGGGGTCAATTTGTGATGCAAATTTAGGTCAGACATACTAAAAAGTATTGCACCATTTGCCCACTCAGCATATTCTCTCCATCAAAATAAAAGAAACTTTCACAGGAGAGGCCCCTCCCCTGAGACCCTGACCCATATCATATTGTTCATACTACACTGGCATAGGATTACAGCTGCCTCTTGGAATCCTCAAGCTATGTCCTTGCTTACAAACCTCAATTAGAGCTGTGCCCTCAGTTACTTTAACATCAACAGAAAAGTGTGACCTTCTGTGTTAGGGGACGAGAAAAACAGGGAATGGATCTCTAAAAATCCTCAGCAAAATATGTTTTGAAACTGTTGCCATACCTGGGTTCTTTCATTTGATCTAATTGACTGGTTTCAATTTTGCAAAACAGTCAAACTTTCATAAAAGTCTTACGGCAGTAGATGTAAAATTTGCCTCACATTGCCAGCATATTAAAATAGGTTTATTTGAAACTCCTGTGAGATCTGTGCTGCTGACTTTTAAACTTAAATCTTATTGGAAGTTAGTGACAGTGTCTTTAATACAAGAAATGTACTGTTATTAAGCATGAAATAAAAGGCAAATAAGGTATTTATCTTGCAGAAAACAATCATATTTTTAAAGCCAGTCATTGTGGTCACAGAATAATAGATCATCCAAAATAAGAAAGAACAGTAGCCTTCTTTTCAAGGAGTAAGTTTCTCACAGATAGAAATTTGGTTATTTGTTGCTCCAAATAATTTGTTCACCCAAACTTTTCAAAATTCAAATGATGCATCTTCGGTAGTACTCTTCGCATACACAATTTATTGCGGAGCTGAAGCTTTTGCAGATGTTTATTGATGAGATTGAATGGTTAAGCAATGGTTAAAGTTACTTTCTTTGTATGCCATCTTGGTGTATTCTAAACACCCTGTTTCTCTTGAAGCAAATGATTTCCAATGCAAGCATAATTTGTGGCATTGTCTGAGTCAATTTCAGTTTTTTGGATTAACTTTCATGTACTAAGTTTTTGATCAGTAAAGACAATTCTGATGTTTAACATTGAAGGAGTTTCCTAAATTGGTGTATACCATAGTTAAATTAATTTTGTGCCTAAAGATGCCTCATATGTCAGTCTGACTAATGTCCTGGCACAACACTCGTTGAACCAGGATGCTCAGCAGCAATGATTATAATATTTTGAGAAAGTAGGGCAAAAGTTAGACCAAGGATGCACTGATGGCTGAATGGATAGTCTAATGAGGCAAATTTTCTCCTCATCTGTGGCAGGTTTTACAACTGGAGCAAGAAAACTCAAGATTGAGGCAAAAAATGGAAATCGTTGAAGAGACATCTCACAATCTCAGGAACCACCAGAATAGTAAATTGTCAGATGAGACACCCAGCACGAGAGGTGGCTCGAAGAGCAAGAGCTCGAGGCATGCAATGGAAGAGAACTTTGGAGACATGACTTCTCTCAGGGAAAAGATAGATTCTTACAAGAGGCAACTCTTCCAGGAAAGAGAAAGAATAGAGAAGTTGGAGCAGGAGCTGGAGCAGGCTCGAAGCAACAAGTGGCAGGAGACACCAGATTTGGTGAAGAAGCAGGGTGGCGTCAACGAGATGGAAGTAAAGAGGTTGAGAGCTAGCCTGGATCAACTCAACCAAGTCAAACTGAACCTTTCCAAGCAGGTCAGCATCCAGGAAGACGAGCTCCAGTCTCTCCAGCAAAAGCTCGAGGAGAGAGACAAGGAAATTGCCCAGGACATATCAGAGCTGGCGTATCTGAAGGACATACAAGACGGCCTTCACAGTGACCTCAAAGCCAAGGACAAAGAGGTGAGGCACCTGAAGAAATCAGAACGTGCATTGAGGTTGGAAATCGACACTCGGGTCAAGGAGAAGGAGTTAGAGCTGGAGGCAGTCCATTGTGAGTTGAGAGAGCTCCGTCTGAAGCAGAACCAGGAGATCTCCGAACTCGAGAAGCAGGTCCTCAGGAAGGAGAGCGAGGTCCTGCAGTTGCAGGCACAGGTGCAGGACAACGAAGCGAAGGTGAAGGGCAAGCGGAGGAGCCTGAAGGGATCGGAGGCTTCCAAGTCTGCCCAGAAGCAGCTCGAGCAAGACTTCATTGCACTACAGTGGAAACTGACCAAACGGGAGCAGGAGCTCTTCCAGTTCCGTCGAGAGGCGGGCCTGAAGCAGGAGAACATCAAGGAGGAGAGAGACAGCGCCAAGAAGAAACTGACGCAGATTGAAAGTGAGCTCAAGGCTTGCAGGGAGAAGCTGCAATTCAAAGAAGAAGAGCTGGTGCTCTACAGCGAGAGACTACAGGAGAGGGAGAAAGAAATAGCGGGCCTGTACGACAAACTGGAACAGCAGCAGATGGAGTCCAGGGAGCCCTCGTGGTCTGAGGGCACGGGAGACAAAGGGGATGGCAGCAGATGGTTGACTGAGGACTTGCCTCAACTCAAAGGCATCATACGGGACCTAGAGAAGAAGCTGAGGAAACAGGAGGCAGAATTCGAGAAGGAGAAGCTGGTATGGCAGAAGGAAAAATCTCAGGTACTGCAATACCAGAAGCAACTTCAGCTAAATTACATGCAGATGGGGCAGAAAAACCACAAGCTCGAGAAAGAGATACAGCAACTGACGCAAGAACTGGAAGGAAGTGATGTCATTCACTGTTAGTCGCACTCCGAAACGTCGGTAGGAGGAGACTTAATAACTCATTCCCTGTGAGTGATGCATGCTGGAAGTGATACATAACAAGGTTGCATCGCGACTGGCAAGAGAGAGAAAAACGCATACAATCTCACTGGCAAATTAAAGATGCACATGCAATGCACTGTATGATACAGCTGAAGGGAGTTAAAGGCGATCATTGTTGGTACTGTATGTAATTTTAATTTGGCATACAATGTTTTGTGTGTCATATCCAAAGCAGGGAGACAGCATTCTTACCAGTTTTCCTCACAGCATAGGAAAAAAAAAACATACAGAAAGCAAAACAATGAGGGGTGACCTCACTGTTAGTGTTGCAATCTGAATATTTGGGTGTCCTTTGATGCACTGAAAATTTTGTCAAATTTGTATCAATTTTTGACACAGACCATTGCTGCAAGGTGAGGAGCGTTGATGTCGTTCATGCCAAAGTTTTTAACAAGTTGATGCTGTTGTTCCCAAACTCGCTCTGGCGTTACTGATAATTAATTTATTTATTAAGTCACCGCAGTTCACACATTGCAATATATCACTCAAATGCTGTTCAGACACAAAGCTCAACCGTTATTTTTTTAGTATGCTCGAGGAAGTATATGAATGAAGTACAGCAATCCCTGGAGGACAAAGTCATTTCTCTGCTAGGAAAAGAAAATGAAGGTGGGAAAGTCGTAGAACTCAGACACAGGTATTCCTCAGTTGTGAGGACATATGGGCATTGAAGGTGACATAGGGACTTTGTCATAATTTTGAGTGGTATTGACTTGAAAGATATTTTTTACCAACCTTGTTACGAGTTGTCACATAGTTTTTTTTTTTTACATTTTTACATTCAAACTTGTAGAATTCATTGGATTATTGATATAATCTGTGTACATGAAAATGTCACTCTCACCATATGTATGTTTTCTGTAAATTGCAGTTTAAGACATTGTGATAGGCAGAACCAGAATATTAATACAAGGGATTATCAAGATAAAGTTATAAACTGAGAGGGGAGCGGGGGAAAGAGTTGCAGGGTGTCTTTTTTTTTTAAAAAAAAAACGATCAGTGATTTCAATCAAAAACAGTGATGTAAATCAAATAGATTTAATTCATATCACGATTTCTGTAATAAAAATCATGATTTTAATCATGATTTCAATCGCCTTGTTACAAATCAAGCAACCCTGTGAGCAATCTACATTGAGTTACCATTAATGTTATTTGATGATTTGATTCACATCACAGCACTTAAAATGCTTTAGTTTGTGCCAATCACTTCATCTGGCATCCTTCGCAAAAGAGTCGATCATTCCAAGCACTCCGTTTTCTAAGTCTACTTCGTATATCATCACCCCAGATTGATCTAACTTAAAGAAAAAAAAAAAGACTTACATTTTCCATGTGTGGCAGGGTTATAGATTCCACTAAAACTCGGAAACATCTTTGCGAGTGGAAAGAACTAAAGAGTGGACATCCTTGCATAAGAATGTGACCGAAAAAGCTCAAACATCTACGTGGCATGCTGCACTGGATGACCTTGTCGAGGTTAACGTTTTTGGGGAATAACTATTTAGGGGAAAGCTCAGGTGAATAGATATCAGAAGGGAAATGAATTAACTGAATAGCCTCTGCTTAATGTGGTTAAGCAGGTGTGTATACAAGTCAGTTTGAGGTCTGCTTACGTGAAATAGCTTTTCTTTAGTTTCCTCTAGTTTTAATTTTTTGACTTACAAAATAATGACTACTTTGTGTAATCTTTTGATTGTTTTACAATATGTTGGACATTTTTGACTAAGACTAATGCTACAAATGTGTGCATTCTTGGAGAAGGAAAAGACAAATCACAGTATGTTTCTCCTCTGGGATAATTTACTAGGAAAGTGAAATGACAACTTTGAATAACTTTATCGCCAACATGTCCATGTTTTTCTTGCCAAATTCGGTCAATTTCGACTATTTTCTTGTTTTGTAGCATATTTTTGGCTGCATATAAGTCAGCACATCAGTACAGGTGGAGGTTTTTAGTCTGCTGGGATTATTGTATTTTCCATCTTATTAGAAATATGAATATCCGTTATGGATGCATTGTACCGTAGACATGTGGAATTAGAATGCGACTTTTACACAAATCAATGACAATGCTTTGTTTGTAGAAATACCGCAAGCCAGAAGTTGACTCAAAATGACATTTCATCAAAATAGGAGCTTTAAATGTACAGGATTTTTTCTTGAATTTTAGATATTGTTTCTGCAAGTTCAAACCTCCATGATTTGTTGATCCAGATGCAACAGAGAATGTCTGATATTTGACAAACAAGTTGGATTAAAACATCAGTGGTATCCCAGTCCTCCTGGAAGTCTTGGGTTTACCCTCTCTCATCAGCTTGCCAGCATTTTTTCGTCGTGAAGTTGACGTTTTTGAGGCTGGTCTCATGCCACAAAGTGAGCAAATATGTCATATGGTAGGGAAGTCAGGTCCACAGTTTCACTGTGTTCAAAATGAATCGAACATCGTACAAAAAGTTCAATTTTAGAAGTATAGACTGGACGTCGACCTTCGTCATCAAACGTAGCAAAGTCAGTCACAATTAGAACTGGGAATGTAATGCATTTCTCAAGGTACTTCTTCTGTCTGTTGGAATTTAGTGGCATCCATAGGCCTTCCACGGATCATTTTCTTGCTGCGCCGTTACTGATTTTGAAATCTGATCCTGTCGTTCGTTTCTGTAACTCGCATCACATGAGTTGCTGGTATTCTAATCACATGTACTGTAATGTGGTTATGACCTTATTACAAGGGGCAACGACCGCATGGACTGCGTGCAGCCGCAAGTCAGTGTGGTATTGACTTTGGGAGTAATTTTTGAGGAAATCGTCTACATAGCTGTCGCTGAAATCGATTGCAAAAATGCTCTCTCATTTTAAGCAGTCTTCTCGCAGCTTTTACATTCAGACATTCCAGACAAGATGATCAGCTGTACCATGATGGTTTCCAGAACTTAAAGTGAATTGGATGTTCCAGTTGAGTATTTCAAGCAAATATTCGACCATAAGGGTGATAGTCTTTAAACAAACAGCTTGAAGCCTCGTGTTTAAGTGAGATGTTTGTCACGTCAGAATATTACCAATGGATGAAAAAGTTGATCCCATATCTCAATGTGCAACCCAGAGGAAAGTGCAGTTGCAATTCAGTTTTGTGAAAGCCTCCCCCAGTCAGTTGATTGCACATCTTTCGCCTTACCTGAAGAGGTGAACCCTCTCCGGACTTGCTCGAAGTCAAAGCTATAACTTTGCTTACGTGTGAGTTGGGAGTTCGACTGATTCACTCTGCAGTGTCTAAATATCTGCCAAATCAAAATGAGGTAACTGCTGGCCAATTAAAAGATGGATCGGCAAAACTGCTAATCACTTTGTTAACATTGTTTTGCCCATTTTGAAGATCTTTGGTGGGTTTCTCTTTTCAGCACATTTGCCATTTGGAAAGTAAGGGTGCAGGAAGTCATTGTTAAGTAAGCATTGTAGCGTTTTTCATCGGTTCCTAAAATTCACCGGTACCCTTCGGGACTCAACCAAAATGCCGACTGTACTTTTGTCATTGGCATTTCCTCAGAACAGTACATCTTAGTGTGGAGTGATCTGTTGCTACTGATGTAAACCACTGCATACATGTGACTTATTAATGGTGCCACTGATTTTCTGCAAGAGGACACAAATTCTGTCTTGAACTTTGTAGTTCCTGCTTTTTTAGGTGTTCAAATAGCCCAATTGACTTTATGAAGGATCTGGGTTTTTAATTTAGGAACCAGGTAGCAAATGTCTCGCCGGGGGCCCCATTTGCTTGTGAAAATTAATGCATTTGTGGGAGAAGTTTACGGAAAGTTATAATAGTCAACATGGCTTTCTGCTGACATTTTGCAATTGCCTGGTGAAAACTTCACTGACTTATCTAGGCAGTCTCAGATATAAATTTTTGAATTGGGAAATTTTAGCGAAGGTTGATATGAAATGTAACCAGTGTGATACAGTAGCAGTGCATTTGTTTTGGAGATGCCTTTGCCTTTAATAACTCCCCGTCTTTTAAATAGCAACTTAATCAGTTTTTTTTTTTGTTTCTTTTTGTAATGTCTTCTTATCCTAAGTCTTTCGATCCCTCTGAGGATTTTTTTCTTAGCTTCCGACGGGAACGATCTCGAATGTCTTCCCGGAGAGAAGTCTCTGTAGACTCCTGAGGCTTTCTTAAATCTTGTAGCATTGTTAGTGTTTCTTTCTCTATTTCTTATCGACTCTCTGAAGATGCTGTTAATTTCACTCGGTCCTTAATTGACAGACTTCTGATTGATCTCGCTGATAGCAGACGACATTGCTTCCGATCGCTCCAAGCAACGTTTGTCTCGATCACCGAATCGATGGCAAGCAATCGCCGGGTCGATGGCAAGCGATCTTCTGTTTCTGCGAAGTCTTTTTTTCTCGGTTGTTGACTCACGAGGCTTTCGTCACTCTCGTAGCTTAGTTCCGTTTGACAATGCCCTTAACTTAATAGTCTATTGTGCTCTTTATGGTGATGATTTTGTCACTTTCTTAGATAATGACGAACCATTTGCACATTCCTGACAAAGATTTATCTTACTTCTTGCTTTAGGTCATTCCTGTAGATTTAGAAATAACCTCATTTATTTTCCAGTTTACAAAGAAAGATATTCCTGATAATTACAAAAATCTCTGCATTTCCATTGGAAATACACCTGTTCGACATACTGTTCGACATGTCTTCTCAACCAAACCAGATTTGTGTCACAAAGTGAGGAACAAGGTTGGGATAATATATTTTCTATGTAATTGTCTTTTAATGAGACCTATTTTACCAGCATACAATGCATTACCTTCTTAAGGAAGGGAAATTCTTTACAAAGGGGTACACCTTGGACGTAAATACATAACAAACAAGCTTGAATCTGTACTTAGAGTAACACTCATGGTTGTACGTTATGTCAACAAAGCCAGGCATATTCCATGTTGTCTAGCAGGGCCTTTTTTTTTTTTTTTTTTTTTGCTAAAGACTTCACATTCCTGAAGTAGATTGTCCTGAATGTGATGCATTCCAGTAATAATTCGGATTGATTTCAATCTTTTTTCCCCCCAGATCAACAATGGTTTTCAAGTTGAGCATGTTCTCAGCTGTTATAATTTAAAATAAGTTGTAGGTATGGAAAGGTTCCTGAAGACATCCATATGCTCTTGTCGTTTCAGCATTTTACATTTATTTTTCTACTTTTATTGCGATAAGTTCTTGAATAAGATTCTTCATCTAGCATGAGATGTTTAAGTTTTTTTAAAGCATGTGTGTAAAAAAAAACAGATAAATGGCTAAAAAATAATTGTTACAATAATTTCAAAGGAATCGAGCAGTTGAACTTTGTGTCGAACATTTCAGTCATTGGGTTGAATAAATAGTTGGTGTTGATTAACTTCCCACTGAGCCAAAAGTACTTGATCCATGTGAGTTCAGTGAATGCACCACCTCTTTGCATTGATTCCTGGAGGAAAATGATCTTTTATCACATACTTTTCCTTTTTCTTTATCATACTGTATCATAATTTGTACCATAGACCAGTTCATTTTATTTATTCCCAAACGGTATTAATCAGTCTTCTATCTGCATGACACATTTATCCTTTCAATTGTAAACATTGAACAACTCACGGGGCGATGCATTTGTACCATTCTGTTCATATGTTTCTTTTTTTTTGTGTGTCTATGTTTGCATGTGTTCCCCTTTCTCGTTGGTCGACTTGTCCTTTGAGTGACTCATGACAGTGAACTGAAATGTGCTCATACCTTGGCGATATGTTTCAGTCGCAAAAATTGTTAGTAGTACGAAATTCGGTTCGGTAGGAGTCAACTGTTTTCTCTGAGATGACAAAAGGTCAGTGTACAGAGAAATACAAGTGTTTGGGAGAGGAAATAAGTGTAAATTGGAAGAGAAAAATGGATTCAGAATTTAGATATGAACTAATGTATGTAAGTACACTTGTAAGTCATTGTAGTGATTAATTCTCATATATATATATATAGATTGAGTGGTTGGTAATAGTGGAACCTTGTTAACCTCAAAGGTTGGTATCTCAGTTCACAACACTATGTCCTGCAGGCAGGTATATGAATATCGTAAATCTGTTTGCTGCTGCATATTCATTGGATCTTCCTAATATTTTGCAGGTATTGTGTAACAAATTTAACTTGTATGCTGCTTTACATTTAATGGGATTATGTAAGATTTCTGAAACTCAAAACATACATTCCCCCCAACCACTTGTTTATAAACTTCGGTTTCAAAGGCCATCTGCATTTTTAGCCAGTAAAAGTTGAGATTGCTAATTCAGTTGCTCTCAATAGCTAAATTTTCCAAGGTACCTTCCAATCTTGCATTCACTCATAATCCATTTCCACAGTAAAATGTTAAATGCAAGTAAGGAATCTACCTCCTAGAAAATTTGTAGTACATGTAATGTCCAGCATATTTCTAAAGAACAGTACATAACAACTTTATAGTTGGATATGGTGAATAATTACAAAAGCCAAACATTTATAGAGTATTGGAATTTCAGCAAATAAGGAGGGGCTCACCTAACCTTGGTGAAACCTTGACAGTAAACATACCTTTCGTAGATTGCGTCTGAAATCTTGACCCACAGAACGTCAAGTTTCCATGATCGAGCTCTGCATATTTCAGTCGTAAGTGTTCCCCACATCACTACCCGCAATGCATGTATGTTTTATTCTCAATCTGTGGTACGGTTTTGAACCGTCGCCGTAGCTCCTGTGCATGTTTTGTTCACTTTGCTTCTTTTCTTCTAAGCACCTTGATGGCCTAGTCAGGTGAAGGGGTGACCCAGCCGTGCGGGTTATTGCTTCTGCATGTTTAAAGTATATGTGTCGTCCTAAGTACGTCATTGTATTAAAAAAAACAACAATATGGTATTAAAATAAAAGGAAGAATGTAATTACATTTTATTAATAAACACTTTCTATAGAGAAAAAAAAGCATGTCTTGTCTTGATTTTTGATGTGTCACAAAATGTCTTTCAGAATTGATATTGACAACACAATTGGACAGATCCTCTGTCAAATGTGTTTACTCAGACTTGAAGAGCATTTTCAGTATGTCGAACAATGCCACCTGTTTAGTAGCTACGAGAGTGATCTTAGTTACCATGAGCGTCGATTTGTGGGTGTTGGGGGGGGGG
>VJOZ01064880.1:324-10387 GCA_009801055.1 Stichopus horrens
TGATTGATATTACTAGTATGAGACCAATAATCAACATATCGATATTGGTCGATATTCATCAAATTCATCTCATCTTTATCTAAAGAGGCGATACTACCCAAACCAATATGTTCCCGTCGAGCAAATAATCGCTCTGTTTACGTGCTATTCCATCTGTTACTGTTAACCATGTTAATGAAAAATTCTTAAATGACACTTGTTGTGTGTGTTCTTTTTATGCAAGATATTAATCACAAACCTATTGCTTTGTGTTTTATTAATGCCTGTTGACTCGATCGGGTATTGTTTTGTCAATTTTGGGGTACGGTCAGGCTCGTTTTGGAAATATAGATAGAAGGAATTGAGATATCGGCTATCGAAAACATCGGCTATCGGCGATATCGATCCAACACTGTATAACGCATCACATGAAATAAAACATAGAAAGCAGATAGAAAAAGCAGATAAATATAATAAATGGACACGACATAAAGTTATGAACCAAAAGGTAAAAACATATATACTACATATAACATGTAACGCTTATAGCAAAATATGAAAAGAACTGAGACTAAATTGCCGCAAATTTGGGGAACAAATGTTACGTAATATGATAACTAGTAGCATATAAATATGATAAGTAGTAGTTATTTGTTCTCTAAGATGTCTTCCTATGGTTCTAAGGAAACATCGGCATTTGTTTTTCCAGTTAATCTGCGATTTTATCCACATATTGAATAGATTTACCCAAAGACCAATGCAAATTGGAAAAGTGAATCATCATTATCAGGAACAATTTTCGTAAAATAAGTCAAATAAAATGCTACTTAAAGGAGGACCGATATAGTTGAGACATTTTACATAACGTTTTGTTCTATCTCTCTCCAAATCGAGTAAAACCATATATCTTCCCCAGATTTGTAGTGAAAAGTGATCTGCCAATGACAAACTCTCTCAGAAAAAGCCTCAGCAGTGGACCCCCAACCGTATTTTTTTTTATAAGGTTCCTATGTTGACGTGCTATAGATAATATTCATAAGTATGTGCTTTATGTCTCTACCTAGCTTTGCAGAAGAAATATCGTTGGTTGAAATTCATCAATGTTAACCTTCAAAGTTAAGGAAAACATTGACTGCCTTCGACCACACAACAGTCTTCATTCAGGACATTTGTTACCCCAATTTCATTTAGGAAATATGCTTATGCTCATTTTGAGGAAGAAAGTTATTTAAAATATATGTCCCAACTACCTATCCTCCTTTAGATTTCTTGTTGGTATATGATATGGTATATCGAATACAACCAAGGAAAGAAAATAACGCTAGGGGGAAATCAGCGGGTTGTGTGAACCACTGAATTGAAGGACTTACATTCACATTTCTGAGTGTTACATTGGGTTGCCGAATAGTTACTCCACACATGGACAAATATCGCCTTGGCTTTTACCAACAGGTGAAACAAATGAACAAGAAAGCGGAGGGGAGGGGTGACTATGTTGTAGGGGTATCTGTCGGGGTGATATTTTTCATAGGGTATTTGTCCTATTACGGTTACTCATTGGAATTCACACCTGAAGGAGGAAGGGGGGGATGTGGAGTATCTAACGCTCATTTCTGCATACATTCTCTAACTGTGAAGGTGGATAAGGAGGGGTGGTTTAACAGCAAATTGAACTGCTGTGATACACCAATGATTTTCTCTTATTTTGACGATCGAAAAATCACGACGAGGGACATGATATGCAATGAAATATTATATTTCAACCATTAGTTCGATATGCTACAAAGTTTGAAACAAATGACCTTATTCATTATAAATATGCAATAAAATTTAGCAATATTGGCTAGCCTGTCTTGTTTATGTTATGAGTTGTGAAGTAAGCAATAATTCAGTCAGCAATAAATTCACAGTGAAAACACGCTTTCTGAATAGACTTAAGACAAAAATTTCAAATAGAATGGGAAAAGAGCACAGATTTAAAATTTTGATAATTATTTTGTAATGTTCTTTCTTCTGAGTAAATATGAAAATATAAAGAAATATGATGCGATTAGTTTACTTGCCAGTTTCCGTTTCAATTTCCTTTCTGTTACAAGATCTGTAAAACTGCTATTAGCTATCCTGCTATAGGAAGGCTCCATAGCTCTTTCTTCTTATATAACTGTTAAATACTATTAATTGCCATTGTCAACGAAAATATCTTACACCAACCACACTTTGTCCTTTTTGCTCTGTTTGAAGAATGCCTCCTGTTAATTTTGCAGGCGTGGGCCATAAGGGAAGTTGGGACTGGTGGGGACTCCTCCCCCACTTTTTAGAGAGGCAAAGTGTTTTTTTTTTTTTTGAATTCGGAAATAAGCTATAGATTTCGGTAGTGGTAGTGCGAAATTCCTGACACAAGTCCCTGGTATAAAAACCTTAAAATGTTTTTGCGTTCTTCTCTCATATTTTCCCTATGAAACGTCCCACAATTGACGCTATGCAATAAGCATATGTTTACCTCGTAGCCACGTAGCTAGAGATTTTTTCTATAAGTATATATTTATTTATATGATTATATATATGATTTTTTCTTCCATTTGATCACCGACGTTGCCTCACTTGAAATACCCCTCCCGCCTTGACAATAGTACTGCCCATATCTGTAATCCATGTTATCTCCCCACTTCTGTAAGCAATACGGTACAACAACATTGGTCTACACCATCATGCACAGTGTAAAATCTTGAGGGGGTAATAAGCGGAACACATTTTTCTTGCTCGACAATTTCTGACTAAAGAATCCATTTTTCATTAAATATTATATAACGTACTACGACTTGTGCTTGGCTTACACGGATGCATATTTCAACTTAAATGGCATTTTGCTTTGTTATTGTCTCGTGAACAATATTAGAACTACACAGTGGGATAATAAATAAACTTGTGGTCTGTACAAAGAACAATATGTTAAACGGCGTATACTACATGGAAGCAGCTTTAACGTCCAATGCAGGTTCAAGCTTTCAGACGATTTAACAAGCAATTTGCCACGGACATGAACTATAAGCAGCTCATCACAATATAAATTTATAGCAAGAGAAAGTACAAAAATATCACAATGTAAACTACAATAAAAATGTCATTATAAACTTAAATATAACACTTAATTACGAGCAATGTCATCTTTCCAGGCAGAGTTTGTTTTTGACCTTCTTGACTTTGGAGATCAGATCACATCAATATTTGACCTGTGAAAAGGAAAAATTAATTTGAAAATCACTTTGGTTGTCGGAATTTACGTATTAATTGTAATAGTTTATTATCAAATATAATTATTAAGGGGAAACATACAAATATTTCAACCTCATTAAATGATAAATTAAAAACAAAATTATAAAACGGAATGAAAATAAAATGTTTATGTGAAGAAAAATTGTCAGTAACAGTGATAGTTTTAGCAACCCTAGTCTATTAATTCTCGAACTCTATATGTCCAATACTTTCCTCTCATGTGATTCTGATCACCCTTCTATAAGATTGTGTGAATCTACCCCAATACTGTGCTTTAGTTAGAGTATATTACTCACAAAGGGCATATTTTAACCTTTTGCAGGTAAATTAATTATAACTATGTAATAGGCTCCATCACTGGATTTTGTGACGTATCATTTAGTACGTCATTTTGCTTACGCTATACCCTTTCATTAGACTGTATGATGGCAACAAGTGCAACTGTGTAAGTGCTAAAAGGCACAACTGTATCTGTAAATGTTAAACTGTCTTTGATATTAACAGCCGAAGAAAATGTTTAAGTGTTGTCAAATATTGTAAGTGTCCACTACCTAAATGAAGAATAGGAAAATACATTTCTTCCAGTACGTTTACTGTGAACTTGCTTAGAATTGTTAATTTCACATACAGATCTTATTTATTTAATAGCTTCTGAGCAACACCCTTAAAATAAATTACCCAAAACAGACCTAATTCTTTCTATGAGACATTATTTTGACTGAGAAATGTTAGTCAAGTGACTAATTTAATTTAAGAGTAAGGGATACCCTTTAATGTTTAATATCAATTTATTTTTATACTTACATTCTGTTGTTCTTCTTCTTTCTGGATCTTTCTCTTTCTTTCTGCTTTCTTCTCTGTAACTTTTCCTTTTTCAGTCTTTGCCTCTCTTTCTTCTGCCTTTTCTTCTCCTGTCTCTCTGCTTTCTCTGCTTTCCTCTTAACCCTGCAGTACGTCGTCAGTCCTCTTTGTGCGTCCTCATCGCATGTCGCCGAGTCTTCAAGGTGTCTAAGCATGTCAGAAATGGCGTGAGTGTACTCTGCTATGGAAGCCAGGAATAAATTTGTGTCATCACAGTTACCCCTCTGTAAAATAAAAAGATAAACGGTTCATCAATATGCAGTAAAACGTAGAACAATGCGATCACTATTTTTGTACATATTCCTTATATTGCCAGGTACAGAAAGCAGTGCTGAAATGAAGTGGAAATGCAATTAATAAATTAAGGAAAAGATGGTGAGAATAATTAATGTATTCTCATCCATTTAATCATTTTGCTTCGTCGCTCTGCAAGACTGTTTAGATTGAGAGGTAGTCCCTTTTAAAAAGGGTCATCTGTAGTCATCTGGTTGGGGCCTGACAAATAGTTGAGACGATGTTTTTGAAGTCTTAAAAAAAGCCTCCTCCTACGTTTCCAGAGCTCTTGATCGAGTTTTTGTTTTTGATAAGATGTGTTCAGTATTCAGTCCTGTGTTGTGTTTATTATTTTAATTTGCTCTTTGCTGTGCCAGAAGGTGCTTTCTGTTCGTCAAAGACATTTATATAATTTGCATTTAGAAGTAAATAGACAGATTAGAAACAGTTTATGAACCCTCGTCCGATTCGCACTATACCTTTTGTTTACTAATAATTGTAGTAATTGTACAACGGGGCTGAGACGTCACCACTTTTCACACCTCTCACTGTGAGTATCGGTACACCTTGTGTATGTTCGTTACAAACATCTTCATCTGAGAAAGTATTCGTGAATATTGCTGTATACATTTACCCAACTCGCTAGGGTGAAATTGGTTCAAACATGTGCTTGTGTATTACCGGATATGGTTTGCATGAGTATTTTTTTTTTATAAGGTTTGTCTAACTCAATCAAAGTTACTTACCTTTGCAACCAAAGAAAATCTACTGCTGTTCCCTTCTTCCGAGTGTAAACAATGATCCGTCTGTATGGAAGTAAAATATGAATATTGAGTGAATATAGTTTATCCAAACTGTTTCTTTTAAAATGCACATTCCCTTCAGGAGGATAGTTCCTGGCCTTAGATTTAATTTTCATCTTTGCTAATAGGAGAACGAAAGTTTCGATTGTGTCATTGAAGCATTTGGTATTTTTGTGAATATTCCCCCTACGTCATGCAGTATAACCAGGGTACAAGCCTGGTGAATTACTCTCCATGTATAGAAACAGATGTTCGTCTGTAATTCGTCTGCCTGTCTTGCGCAACGTATCCAGACAATCCCTAACGTCTTACAACTTCGTTCTGTGTAACGAGAAGACCGCAACTGTGCTACAATTAAATGTGGTCCCCATAAATCTCTTTCGCGGAACTGGAATATGTATAAGTAGTTGCAAAAGACACCTCATAAAAATTAATTTGGTTATTTTTCGTCTTCAAGAAGATAACGAGTAATTTGTGTTACAAATTGTAATTCTGCAATACATAACCAAGTTACTCGTGTTGTTTATTTTTTTCACACGATGTGATGACTGTTCTTAAATGTTTAACAGACCCTTTTCGAGCTCAATTTCACATATTTTCCGATGGCCATGACACGTAATACCACAGTAATGCAGCTCAAAAAAGCCTATTTGTTAAATTGATACAGCTGAACTACTTTACCAGAACAATATCTGATTGACCATGTGGATTTTTAAGTCACAGTAGTGACTAATTTCATGAAGAATACTGTACATCAGAGAGCTAAGGGTCTGTTACTAACCTACGTCTTAATGTTCTTCTAACAGTATCAGATCTGGTATGTTAGTGTCCATCATACAGAGTAAGTACGTTTGATGCATGGCTTCGTGATAATCCAAAAATGTTCTTTATACAATGACCTGATTATTTTAATTTAAAAAAATGACCTTGAAGTTACCTACCAGATCAAGGAACGTTTTCCTGAAGTTGCCGAGACTTTCTGAATATCTTTCAGTCAGATCTCTATCTGTTATAGCAGTGAAATTTGGCATATCAGACACCGCATCTATAATCAGATCCATGCACATACTTTGTCCCTCTTCCTGCCAGGAATAAAAATCATTAGACTTTATTGTTGATATTAAGCCACATTCAATCGTTATATGCGCTCGAGACCATCACACAAAATACAAAATGAAATATGCGAAATAAATCCAACTCAGTATTTACAAAAATGACGTCTTTAGAGGAAAACATGATTACAACACGAATATCGATCGGCAATCATTTTCTATAGCAGAAACATTGGATGGAGCCATTTTATAACATTTAAGAACATTTTTAGTTAGGTTGTAACCATATTCTCGTATTTTTCTTGTAAGCATTGTCAAGTATTCTACGCAGTGTCCGTGATACTAATTTCAAAGGAGTTTGAAAATAAAGAACTGTAATAACACATACTTTTAATAATGAGCAATTATCACATGTTTCGATCATTTCACTCCTCAGATCATGTAGACCTCTGACCTGTCGGGGAAAAAAAGTACTTTATAAATATCTTCGTTCTTTTCATCAAAAGAAAAAAAGAGACAACATGTTGCGGAAACTGATTTAATTCTAGGAGAAATTCCACTTAGCGTTTCATCGTGATCTGATGTAGAGTTACTTAAACTAATCTTCTCTGCGATCAACTTGTCACATACAATATTCATTCATGTTAAACATGTTACGCTATGGCGGTGATTTTAAACTTAAGTATGCTGCCACAGAGATATTGTGTCCATGAATCTAAGACTGGACTTAAAATGCAAAAGAGTATGGATTACGAAAGGATTGTCATTCACACTGGCGCATTGTGCATACATTTAACAAATCGTATATATTGAGCAAGCAAAATAGTTCCTACGAACCTGGCCAAAATTTGTAATTTAACATTTCAATATTTTCAAGATGGGTAAGTCGATATGAGAAGGTCCTAAGAAACTTATGGTTTTTGTGAATTTTGTCGGCGTTCACTTGATAAACAGTAACAACTCTGAATTGTTATCCGATGCAATTGATCTTACTTTACACATTGAGTCTCGGTCCACTATCTCCTGGTTGACTTCCGTCATTATTGCTTCAATATTGGTTCTGGAACTGTTTATATCTTCTAACCAACATTCCGCCCTCAGTATCCCCACCAATAACGCTGTGGTCATCAGGTACAGTACTCGATCGGCCAGACCCATGTTTGCAACGATAATTTCTTCGTTAATACAAGAAAAGTGTATTGAAGCATCATCAACAAAAAGTAACTGTGTGGATTTATTTAATGTGATTTCAGTTTATATTAATGTAATTGGTTCTTATGATCTTATCTATATCCAAATATTTCACAAAAGAAATAGAGCGATGTCTCTCAATTCATTAATTAAAAAAATGAGTTGTGTATGTCATGTTACCATGAACTAGAACATCTCGCTGTGACATAAAAAGTGGCACCGGCCTTTCACTATTCGAGCAGTTATTTGAAGTCACAAAACGTCATCATACTAATTACCACTTGTGTTTTTACAACAATTATATCGCATCAAAGTGACGTCACAATTCAACAGTGTCGATTTAGTAATGATGTAACGTTTAGACTTTTGATTTCAATCACACCAACTGTTCACTTTGAGAGCCTACACTTGAATCGCATCAAGTTCAATAGAGCAATCAATACTTTCACTTTGAAAGCAACTCAACAGCTCATTTCAACCATAAGTATGTTTACGTAATCATTTGAATAAAGCATTTCATGATTTCTCTGTACACATGAAATGTAATAATCACATAAATTGAAAGAAAGATTAAAAAAGGGAATTCAAATCTATCAATTAATCAAACACAAATAAGAGGCATATCTAAATGAGTAAATGATAGAACTATTATAGAGCTATCATCGTATGTAAGCCAACATAAATGGATCCAAATGACCAAGTATAGGAAACATTCATTTTGTAGAACAAGGACATTGTTGAATATTATAAGGTACAAACACCGATCAGTACTTACATTTTAATACAACATTAAGAAAATCTACATGATCAATTATCTTACATCTACATACATTGACGGCAATCCAAAATACATTACATAGATGCATATAAATCGTAAGCAAAGTAATCTTGAAATTACCAGAACGTACAGGAAAATAAGCAGCTGTGAGAGAGACTTCATTTAGTGTTTGTTCATCTTTGTAAGAAATTTTTGACATCTACCGTTGAAACTACAACTGTAGTAGAATCTGTGACCAAATATCCCTTTAATAAATGACCGGATGACTAAAGTGCAATACTCTCTCAAAAGTGTCTCCTAAAATCTACGAACTTTAGCTATCGGTCAAAAGATTTGTTGAGGCTGGTAGGCAATATTATTCAAAAACTTTTCATGTTTCATGACCATTGCTCATTTAAAAGAAATAAATGCAGAGAAACATTTCATAAGTTTTCTCGAACGCATAGAATACAACATATGTCACATACAAACTTGACACGAATTTTGGTTTGTATGAATTGGTCTAAAATGGAATACCACATATGAACTTACCTGTGACACTGTCTAAGTCCTTTCTGTATTTACTATCAAATAGAATGATTCGATTAATATTTTGGAATGAAGTAAATTTCCAACGGGATCATGATTTATATAGGCCCCGGCCTTCGTATCATCACGTTGATTCCATTAAGTCAAATAGTTTTGATATTGCAGAGAGTGAAATGAAAGTGCTAGTGCAATTAACACATCAAACACTCCACCGAAGATGAATAAAAAAGACAATGGAAACGTCAAGTTTGAAAAATCCAATCAGTGAAGAGTGGAACTAGTTGAACCTTCAAGTGGGGCTTGTCGATCTGATCCTCTCTTGCGTTATCGGCTTATTGAAACTGAGCCTGATATCGTCTGATGTCAACGGATGTGAAAGTGTATGGAGTTAAACATAGAACGATGACGATATGCATGCAGGCATGACTGGACCAAACATGCAGAGTCTAACACATACAGCACAGACAGGAAAAGGCGGTGGAGGAAGGGGTCCCTTGAAAGCAAGTGCGAACTTGTAAGATTAGACGTAATCCTTTCTATTTCATTTATGTCACCCACTCATTTCGTCTATTAGCAACCAATGTAAAATCAGCAACACTTATCAGCCCACACATCGAACTATCCTCTCCATTTTGCTGCTTTCGAGTATGGTTGAGAAAAACAAATAGAAGATGTGGAAGTGCTTACATGTTTAACATGTTTTTGATTGCATTGTTTAATTAACCCCTTGAATATCTTTGGTTGCTTTTTCTTTGTTTCGGGTTTGTAAATGTGCATCGTGCATCCTGAAAAAAGTGTTTCGGTTAGCATTATTTATTTAACAATAATTAAAAAGTATGTGGTTTAAGACAGCATGGGACAGGAAGGGGTGGATACATTGGGAGATAGTTCCTAGAGCAGTAACAAAGTGATCAACCTGTTCTCTGTACAAATGCATATTATTAAAACCGAATATTACCAAACAATAACAAATGAGTAAGAGGGGGGTGAAACAAAAGCTAGTAAAAGGTTGTTCAAGTGTCTTTTTTGTAAGTAAGGGCGTTCTAAAAAATCCCAAAAAGCACTTCCATAAAGCAAGACACTTGCAGTCATTAATATCGAAATCCCCAAATGTCTTGAAAAAGTGTCTTGTCCTTCACGAAGTTACTGTAAAACAATAAAGTCTAACACGAACTATGGTGTTGTCTTGGTTTGTCTTGTTTGGTAAGTATTTGATTCATCTAACTAGTGAAAATATTTTGCATTATATTGCAATTAAATTTTCCGGAAAAATTATAATTCCAGTAAAGTTCCAACAACTCTTATTCTCTAGCGACAAGACTTTT
>VJOZ01064900.1:0-28119 GCA_009801055.1 Stichopus horrens
GTCACCAAAATAAAGGTCATTTGGGTTAAAGCCTTATTAATGTGGTGTTTCAAGAAGTATAACTGCAGTTGATCTCAAACTTGTCATGTGGATAATTCATGTTTGTTATAATATGATCATGTCGCAAGGAATCATAAAGCCTTTTGGCTAACTGGTTTTTACCACAAATCTGTTTAGGAGATATCCTTATGCAGTGCAGAAGTTATGTTAAAGATTTACATCACAACTTTACCCATCCCTTTCCAAATATGTTACAGTTCATGTGATCATAGTAGTTATTCAAAAAGATTAGTTAAGTATGTGCTAGATTTATGATGTGTTGGTAACTAGGACAGCTATCAATACTTTGTGTACCAGTTTGTAAGACTGGACATTGCTGAATGATCATAATATTTGGAGCGTGAACCCTGTGGTGCAGCAACTATTAAAGCCAGCTAGCATTGTAGAAGGTGCCATTAGTTGAAGGGTTGTGTGACATGAAAATGACATTTTGGAATATTTGCTGTGTCACTCATTAAAAATGTTGGAAATATGCCCAAAATTCCATCAAAGTCCACCAAAAATTGGCAATTTTACTGGCAAATTCTTCTCTTATAGGCTCTAATTGCATCATTAATAAACGCTGACTAAGGCATACAAATTTATGACATCAAGAGATACTCGCATGATACAGTATGTCTTATCACATGTGTTATCCTTGTTCACTGTACTTGACGTTTATTTTAAGAACAATTGAGAATTCTTTTTATGCCCTGACAGTTTTGTTTTGGAAGCATATATTGCCTTCTTTATAAATATGGGCATCACTTACCAGTGTGAAACCCAGTAGTTAGGTAATTAAGGGTTAATATGTACAGTATATGCCTACTACATAAATGAGTAATACCAACACTGTGCAACAATCCACATCAACATATAGTTACATTTTCATAAATCTTTTAAAAGTCATGCCTCAAAAACAGTAATAGATTGAAACACAATTCTAACTGATCCTTGTCCAATGTTTCACATTGCAACTTTGAATAAAGCCATCTCTTTCCTAGATGCATGTGACACGACCTTTAATTGCTAACAGTGCATCAGAAACTGAGTGTCTGAGACTCTAATTTTTATACACCATGTAATGGTGCATATTTTAACAGAGATACTGGTATACCTGTTAAAATAGATCTCAAAAAATCAGATACAGTACACATTTGGAGACAAGAGCTGTATGAAACACTGCACTGGGATCATTGACACGTCCTACTCTCCCCCCCAAAAAAACAAAACAAAATTTAAAAATACTGCGTGTTGCACTTTTATGAGTGCTGAAATAGATGAGAAAACCACATGGAATTATCATGAACCTTCACTAATAAATGTGGTCTGTAGAGTTTAAATGAAATACAGTAGTACCTCTTAGTCAGGTAAATTTTGTACGGGTGAATGCTGTGTTTGCATCCCATGCGATTGGGTGTCCTCAAATTATGCAACCTCCAGATCTGTGCACACATTCGTCCTCAAATATTTGCGTTTGCACCTGGACCAGTGCACATGTCATCCAGATTTGGTCATACACCCAATAATATACCTCCCAGGTTAGTTTGTTGGGAGGTAACAGTAGGACACTTTGCTTCACACATCTACGTAACACCACATGCAGTGTCTGATATGAACCTGCATGTCAAAAATGTTCTATGTTAGGCATACTGTACATGCTAACTTTGGTCACACTTTGCAATGTGCATTAGTGAAACTGAGACTGGGTACTGGTAGCAACTTCAGAACCAGACTCTGATATTGTCGGTTGGATACCCCCTGCAAACACTGTTAGATGTGACTAGACCTGTTGAACAAAATAAATTTGAACTGTTCACAACTTTTTACAAATTTTCACTCTATTTGATAGTAGGTTAAATTGTAAATTTTGGCTAGTATTGCATTTTTTGTCTTTTTCTTAAAAAATAGACTCATATTTTACCAAACACTTGAAAAGGCACAACAGAGAACAGCATGGTGGTAGATCATGCTTGCATTTGGATCGTCTATTTTCTGCTGTCGATTTCAAAGGCAGGGGCCTCAACCGGGGATCTGTCTAAAACCTTTCAAGCCTATTTCAGACAATGTCAAAATGAGCTCTGCACCAGTTCATACAAGGCCAAAGAGTTTGAGAAACTTCAGCCGTACCATTTGCAGTACCTTGGATGGGATTGCATTGAAGAGTGCAAATACAACTGTATGTGGCAAACGGTGGAGGATTTTCAACAACAAAATCTGAGAGTCCCTCAGTTTTATGGCAAGGTTAGTAATAAAAAGTTACAGAAATGCTGCAAAGTGCATACTGATTAGGATATTGTAGTCATGGTACATCAATGAATGTGTTATTGCTCTGATATTATACATTACAGTTTTATAAATCACAAGTGCACAGTATGAAATCTGGAAAGCTTGTAGATTTAGCATGGTTGAATCTTGTGGGTACCAGGATAAAGGAGAGGAAGAGATTGGTTTGCACTGAGAACAAAGATGAACTGATGTAGTCAACAACTTTTCATCAGCATTTTCTCTCTGGTTCATTAAAAGTACACCACTGGCAGAGGATAGCCAATGTGACTGACTGAGAATCATTTTACTGCTTGTACTGTGGCTCTAAGTGGCATTACCTCTGTAAAAATGGGGCCAATTACAGGATCACCACATGACTGCCAAAGGGTCACCAGTCCAAGCCATATTAGCCCCCTTTAACATCTCACCTCTGCCATACAGTGCTTTCATTTTAATTCCAAGTTGTTGTCACCCTTTTAAATTAGTAAATTTTTGGTTTTTGATGATAATCACAGTCTTTGTAATTATGATTGTGTGTGCATATTTTTTTGACTACTATTTTGTAGTCATGATGTCCTGAGACAGGAAACTTGGGCAGATCTTATATGTGGTATGTAGATATGCAATGTGGAATACTGTACAAGAACCGTGTCGTATTTGGTTGAGGTCAAAGGTCATTTGGGGTCATTACAGTTCATATCGTGAAGACTTTGTTAACATAATATGTTAAGAAGGGAAGTTTGCACTGATCTCATATTGGTGTAATTGTATGTTGGTATAGCAGATTGACTATGTACATGTTCAGAGAAATACTTGATGGACACCATTTTGGTCATTCATGGTCAATTTGTGAAAACCATATACACATACTGTACAGTTGCATCACAAAACAGGAAGCTTAGTTATATGTATGCAGGGGTGCATGTTCATTTGTGATACCTATCAGTCATCTCCTTAATGTCAGCAGGTGTTACAGTGCATGTTGCAGTTGTTACAGTACATCTCAGTTGGTTGCATATGGTAAATTATTACTGCAATATTACCAGATTCAAGCATATTACACATCCTCGCCTTATGCAAAATGCTCATGAGTTTGTCAAAACTATGATGGATTTGGAAGTTCCTTGTTTAGCTGTTCTCGGTATTTTAAAATCAAAAGAAAATATCGTAACCATTTTTGCAAGAATTATCTAGCTGAAAATCTGATACCCTTTCTAATATACCCCCTATAAATACCCCTCTAATCCTGTACCATCTGTCCATCTGTTTTGAATTGCCTTTAAATTTTTTTCCAATTAGTGGCCATTTCTCAGGATAATGGGTATGCAAGAACCAGCATCTGTTCTCTTCTCTCTGCTTAACGGTCTGGGTCATCTCTACATGATCATGAAGTTCAGAAGAAAGGTTCCTAGGAATGCTCCTATGTACTATGCTTGGCACATATATAGTCTAGTAAGTTAATGTGAAATTCAGGAGAATGGTTCTTGGAAATGCTCTGATGTATTATGGTCTGCACCTATGTAGTCTAGTTAGTAAACATGAAATACTGAAATTCGGAATAAACTTCCTTAAGAATGCCCCCATCATGTATTATGCTTGGCATCTATAGAGCCTAGTGAGTAAAAATGAAATTCAGAATAAAGGGCCTGTATGCTCCCATGTATTATTATCGGTACTTATGTTAGGATAAGTGGACAAAATTCTGATGAAAGGTTCTTAGGAATGCTCTGATGTATTATGGTTGCCACCTATTCATTGTCATGAGTAAACATGAAATTCAGAAGAACGTTTATTAGGAGTGCTCCCATGTGTGAATGCTTGGCACTTAGATAGTCTAGTAACTATATAAACATTGTCAAAGGAATCATCTTCAGGCAGAATGCAGAAAGATAACCCACATTTGACTACAGGGTTATCTATCAACATTGTAGACAGGGCCTGTCACTGCATGCTGTAAATGTTGCCCATAGAATGTTGTAAAAGTGCTTTGAACTGTAGAATTTTTATGTTCAGTTGATGATTAATGATACCTGCAGGTAGTCAAACCAAAATTAAAGCTGTGTGCAAAATATAGATGTGTATGTCTGTACCTCAGTTTCCTAAAATTTGATTGGGGTCTCCTGAATCCCCCGCACCCCATTCCTTATGTTTAAGTTGGTTAAGTTATTGATAGATCTGATCTTAACCATACTTGAAGAGTATTTTGAGTGAATGCTGCCCCAAGTAGACTTTCTGAGATGAAGGCAAAGTGCCCAATTCAGGTTTCGAAAGTAAGCATTGCAAATAACTCTAGCAATTTTTTTTTACCTTTCTGATAGATAGCCATGCATGCCTGGTTTTGGTCAACCATCTTTCACGGTCGTGACACGGTGTTTACGGAGGTTTGCAATCATTTTTAAAAGTATATTATATTTTAAACGTTCGCAGATTTGATTTTTATGCTCAATGAGAATGGTGCAGGGCAGTTTTGAAGAAGGCAAAGGTGTGGGCTGCAGGAGTTATATGTGGTGGACGGGAACTTGAAATTTACCTTCTATGTGTTTTTATGTAGGAGACATAAAAGTGTTTGATAGTGAGCCATATCCCATGAATCATATCCTACTACTTCATAATGCAGTAGCCAATAGTTTTGTATTCATATATTTAATTTTATTGCAGTAGAGAGATATTGTGTAGTCATTCTTCATCCTCAAAAGTTAATGGACCCCTTCATTATATCTTTTCAGAAAATGGACTACTTTGCCGCAGTTTCATTGAATTTATCCGGAATTTTAATGATAAGTTGGAGGTATGAGTCATACTATCTGTTGCCTTTGAAAAGCGTCTGTCCATTGCCTGTTTGTATACAGTGAAATGGTGTAGGTTGCAAAATGTGTCAATGTATTTTGTGTTTGTACGTTGATTACAGAAATTAATTTGTTTGTCCTATACTTCATGTTTATGCAAAACATTAAACTTGAAAGTTATAAAACTTTGGATCTGGGTTGCAATACCACAAACCAGGTATTGAAATATTTGGTCGGGTACAAGGGTACCAGGGTAGTTGGTGGAAACATTAGATTTCAGTCAGTTAATACATTACGGAATGTTTTTCACAATAGTCAACTTTAAACATATCAGTCCCATTGTAAGATATACATCAAACCCATTTGCTATGTTGGTATTATACTCAAAATGAGTTTCCAAAGTGTTGCCATCTTCACAGATTCATAACAATCTACGATAATCTCTCTGGGTGTTTTGGGGTGGCACCTGGTATCATGTCGAAAGTCTCAGCACTTGATACTTGATCATTCCACTGAGGAGAAACGGGTTAGAGATATTGTTGGCCTTTCTCTTCTTCTTCTACCTACAGGTCCTTAGGATTGCTCAACAACGGTGATCGTGACTTGAGAGTAATCTTAACATCTGTAGCTGTGCTATCGGTCATATTCTGGAGGCATGTCAACTATTTAAATGGATTGAAGAGATTTGATTATGGTTACAACATGAAATTTAACTTATTTGTCGGTAAGAAGCTGCTGCCTTGATTCCTTGATTCACATTTTTTTTAATATACTTCAATCTCAGTTAAAGGGAAATAAAAAGTTTCTTAATGTTCCACGCAGGCATGATAATTCCCAATGACTCCCTTGCTACCAAATTGAGATCTTTCATATCACACTGTCAGGTTTGCCTAACAAGCCTCCACGTATCGTTTGCTCTGTGAATTGCCCGAAGTTACCTAGAAATGCAGTTGCAAAATTGTGGCTTTTTGTCATCGATCTTTCTGCAGAACCTTGAATGTATACCCTTATGGCTGTGAGCCTGCGAACTGATGATTTGTGATTTCATAATTCATTTTGCTCTTAAAACTTTGCCATCCTTATGGCCATTACAAAACTTTATTTATGTCTGTCATCAGGTTTAATCAACAGTGTCTGGTGGATCGGATGGTGCATGGCTAATATACGAAGAAAGCCATATCTCAAGAATCCAATCATATGCATAATAGCTGCAAATTTATTACTACTGTTAGAATTGTTGGATTTCCCTCCAGTGATGTGGACTCTTGATGCCCACTCCTTGTGGCATGCTGGGACCATTCCATTGATTTTTATATGGTACAAGTAAGTGAATCATGTGAAACGTCTGCCAAAGTTTATTTTTACTTTACTTCCAAAAAAATCCCCTTCTCTCTTCCTTCGATAGATACTTTTCATTATCAGATGAAAACCTAGCCTCATTTTTTCCAATTGCCATTGTGAGAAGTCATTTCATGAACTCAGAAAGCTAGAGGTCAACGATTGTTCAGAATTATTTGCAGGTGGCAGGCTAGTATAACTCAACTGGTGCTGTGACAGTGTGGACAAAGATAGTGGCATTACAAGCAATAAATCTTAGCTACAAGAGGTTTGGGGGTTTGTCCGTAACTGGGGTCAAAGTGAGATGGGTTTTTTCATCCGGGGAGTAATCTAAGGTTTTTTCTTCTTAACTGACCTTGTGAAAAATAATGATATCAAGTTGATCCAAAATGGTCAGTTGGTAGCCACACAAAATGAAGTTATAATGTGTGAGCCAAAGGCTTCCTCCTACTTGTGCGGTCATTAAGTGACATCAATGTCCATCAGTGCCAGAATAAATGCCTGAACTTCTAAAATAGGTAAGACCAAAAAAATGTCATTAAAAATGTCTGCATGATGAAGATAAAGTTGATACCAGGTATGGTTCAATCTTAATAAGCATTTATCAGCTGGTCAGGCAAGTTCCCAACGAAAACTAGAATGGTAAGGATACAGAGTTGATCGGATGAGTTGCATCCCATCATTTTTCAGTAATCAGTGATAGGAATACAGTACCATTCAACTTTGAACCACTCCCACTGAGTCTGATTCAAATATTGTCTGTATTTTGTACAAATAATGATAGAATTACAGCGTTATTTGTGCAATAAAAGGGGCAAAATGACCAGGTTTGCATTTAAATTTTTCCAAGCCATTAAAGCCCAGTTGCAATTACATTTCTTGCAAGCCTCATAATAGTTGTGATATTTTCTCGAGTCATATTTGTCTTCTGTTGAAGAAGAACTCGGAACTGTGAAGTGGCATTGAAACTTTACAGAAGAAAAATTGTGTGTCATTTGCATTAGTAAATGTAATTGCAAATAAGGGATATGTTTGAAGTGCTTATGGCACATGTTTTATTAAGTTGTCAACTTAGTCACAATGCCCTGTATGTTTTACAAATTTGCCAGAAGTAAAAATAGCTTGACTTGGTAACCAAGTCAAACATTTTCCAGCTAAAATTTCTAATGAATTTTTTTAATGCTATTTTGTCCTTGCAATAAACCTGTAATGCTGCACATCATGGTGTCTGCATGGGTTCAGAGTAGAAAGTCTATGTACATGTAAACAGATACTCATGTGTGGGCAACAGGTTCTCTTATGACATTTGTCTAAGATTGCAGTTTGGCACATTTACCTCTGCATCACCCATAGTAATACAAATTTTAGTCTGTGGAAGCATGAGTCACTCGTTTGTCTTGTTCGTTGCATGAGTGATCTATTTCTTTCTTGTTGCAACTTCCTTTTGTTTCATTTTGTTCGACAGTCATTTCTGATACCTCTTTTCTTTCTCTGTAATGCATTTCCCTTTTCAGTCAATACTGCATAGCAGATTGCAAGCAACTTCACAGTTCAAGAATGTCATTGCCAAAAACATGGAACGTATTGAATTTACATTAAGGTGGGGCGCAATTCCTGCTTTACGAACTAAACAAATTTCCTCTGTGACTTTAAAGATTGCTGTGTTTGTGACTTCTAAACAACTGTTAGATGGGAAGCATAATTCTTAGAAATTGATATGTATATGGATTATTTCAGCCAATGAATAATAAAGACCATATTCACTCTGACCTGGGTGAAATTTTGGTGGTGTTTATTTCAGTCTACCAGCAAGGAATCTTGCCTTTATCACAGAAGCTTAAACAGATGCTGGTTTAAATAGCATTATTCACATCAACAAAAGTTTTGCCAAAACAATTCTTTTGCAGCAGAATATGGGACTTGATGAGATTTAAGTAAACTAAGGTAGGACTAATGGTATTACATTTCTCTCTTCACTTAGGAATTCAGAATGTCACTACATACAATGTGACAAAAAAATGTCAAGGGTGGTGCACTTATTAAAGAGATGGCATTTATCAGAGTAAAATATGCTTGTGTGCTTTTTCGTCTTGCATTACATTCCTCCAGTGACACAAATGCAATTTCTTGTGCTGAGAGGAGATTGGGTTCGGTGCAGAGGAGCCCGATGAGGGGGATGGAAAACTGAAAAGGAGGGATGGCAAAAGGCAGTGAAAAAATGCGAACTTATTTAATTGTCATCCCTAAAGGCTAGATTCTTTGCAGGAAGTGAAGAAAATTGTACAACATGCAGTCATTCATAGCAGTCTTAACAGTGGTTCCTTTATGCTTGCAGGCAATGAGTGAAGGGTATCACAATTTCAGAATGTTTTCTACTTTTCTAGAGACAAACCTAGTTTACTGTGAACCATATTTTTCATGGAATATTCCATAAGAGTAGCTGATTGCATGTTTGTTTTTAATTTACCTTTAAGCCAGTCCCTGGATCAGATGCATTCCAGCTTCTGTTACAATGTCGGTCATGACCGCAACCAGACAGCTTTGCCAATAATGGGGAAGTTAGCAGTGGCTACCCTCAACAATATCATGAAACCTGTTTTTAATTTCAATATTAATTTTAATGTTGTTTATAAAATTTGTCACGTAGTCACCTTTCTTTCTTCCCTATCTGGCTTGTACATAACATGTTTTGGTAGTTCGCACTTCAGTGTAGCATGGGAGAGAATGAATCACATTTAAAAATGGAATAGAGCTCTGCAATTTTGAAAAAACTCAGGTTGGTGAATAAGGGCCATGCAAGAGAAATTTGTGGCTGAGAAGCTTGATTTGCATGGATTAATTGTATTCAATCTGCCACACCTAACTGGTAGCTGAGAAACAAAACATGTCACAATAACATTACATGTACAACCCCATTAGAGGCTCATGCAGATTCGCCCTGACTTTGGACTTCTGAATTCGGGTGTCACATGACTTGATTTACCCTTGCTTTTCTAGCATCAGAAGATCCTAATGGTGATGTACACTTAATGTACTATCTAGAAGAATTTCTGTCATGACATGTTTTTAAGTTTGTTTGACCTTTCTCTCCTTTCCCCTCACATTTGGCGGACTCCCCTGCCATACGTCACTCCTAACCAAAACTAAATTTCTTCATCTTTCCTATTTTATTTTGCTTGCATGTGTTTGTTTCTTGGTAATCCCTTTTTTTTTTTCCAAATACAATTTTTACCACAATGCACGCACAACATAAGGTGAGAGTCATTGGAGATGTAGCATGAGAGTATAATGAGTATTGAGACTGAGATTGGGCCACATATGAAAAGTTTTAACACCATTTTGGCCTCGGATTAATTTGATGTAAATATGAAATACTCTCCATTGGACTCTTTGAACATCCCTGACTGTAGACCCCAAACTGTCCTTCCCTGCCTGTTTTAGATTTTGGAGTGTGCAGTCCTGACTCATTGAAATCTCTCACATGTGTTTGATTGTTTTCATGAAATTACTGTCTGGATGTAGTTCTACTAAGAGATGTTGAAATTTGCTATACAGTGTCTGCTGTCAGTTAGAGTCAGTGGCATTAAAATTTAGCTCCTTAGAGTGTTTCTAAGTGCCCTGCAAACTACATAATTTACTCAGAAAACTGAAAAATTATCATCAAGCGAACTGGGCTTTCTAGATAACTCTTTTTTTGGGGGGAGGATAAAAAAGTTGGTCCTTATATAATAGCTGCCCCTATTGTCTAGTTACTTGCCATGTGACTGAGGACTTGGGAATTCCCCTTTGTCCAATTGTTTCTTGCAAAACACAGTAATAGTGTACAAAACACTCTTGATTCTCTCATCTGATGGGACTATGGGTTTGTGTGGGGTTAGAAAATGTCCTGAGCCTTGGTGTTGTGGTATACTACGCATCTTGAGAATAATGTGAGTAAAAATGTCTATCTGAAAATGGAAACTTCTTACAACTTGCAGGGTTACAGTGAACAAAATTGTTGTCTGGATTAAAATTCCATAGTCACAGCTGGTACTTTGTGTCTCACTCTTGTCTCATCAAAACCTGTTCTTTGTTAGTCCTAAATCCTGCCACTGTAATTTTCTACTGAACTTCAAGAAGATATTTGCTTCAAGAAATGATTTTTGTTTGCCTTTCTTACCTTTCCTCCCTGCAGGTATGTCATACCAGATAGTTTTGACCTTATCAGGATACAAGATGAGGCAAGAGCAAAGAAGGGAGTGTGAGTCAAAGTCCAGCATGGCCATCGGGGACAACAAGCAATATTTGATTCCATAGCCCACATAGGATTTTCTTCCGTCAGCCAGTAACTTAATGGTTTTATCAGAAAACATTACAAAGACAGGAGCCTAACCTTCCTGCACAATGGCTTGCTATATTGATTTCAGACAGGCAGAACCCAGTGACTATTTTAAGGGCAAATCTCAATGCTCAAGTGACAAGGGCATGTACTGTAATGGGCACTTCAAGGACAGCAGTCAAGTTAATGCCAAAATCATAAATAAATATGAATAATATGTGCAATGGTCTAGCCTTGATGCAAATGAGCACACAGCCAATAGATTATAATAGGGGACAGCCTAACCTTAATGGAACTGCCACAGAAGTAGATTTACTTCTTGAGTTTCTGAAAGAAGTAACTGTTCCAAAGAGTAACATCTTTCTGATCCACAGACTGGATTCCATGATACTAGAGTTGAATCTGTACTAAGGCATTGTTTTCCAGCTATGCATTTCACATATTACGGAGATCTATCATGCCCATGTAGTTTTGCAACACAATTTACGTACAAGCCAAATATAACAACCGTATGAAATACTCTTCAACATTTGTGACAGGCTTCATGGTTTGTTTATCATATTATGGATGTCGTAGGTTGTGATACGATACTGATAGAAGTCACCCGAGCGTTCACTCTTTTCTAATGGAACGTTGGGCTAAATGAGCCTGTTTGATTTTCTGCTTTTCATTCATTATTTTTACTCCTTTTTTGTTTGTAGCAATTCTTTTTACATTTCTCTGTCATGGATATACTTATGGATTAAAGGCATTCTCCTGTGGTGCTTTTTATTTCTTAAACATGAATAAACATTATTAATGCAATTTACCATTCTCAGGAAATAAATATCTATGAATTATTTTAGTGAGTAATTGAAGGAACCAGTTGTGTTGTAGTGCTGACAAATTTGGTTTGGTTCATTGTAACTGATATAGTTTGTATCGCAGGTACATCAGCGTTGTTCTAAGCTAGTATTCGGTGATGAAATCTTCGTTTCACAAATGAGAAATATTTTACTAAATGTAGATATTCATGAAGTTTTCACAAATGCTGAACAGGCTTTTCGTTGTAAAGTCTCTGGAAACACGAAAAGTGCAAAAAGGGAAGTATATCTTTTGTCAGTTCAACATCAGGCATGGCCATCTGCAATGGCTGTCAAAATGTCAGGCGTCTACAGAACCCAAGAGACCCCCACCTTCAGAGTGGTATTTCAGAACTAAGAAAGCTTCTATAAGCAAGAAGCTATGTTGAGCTGATAGAACGTTAAAACATCTTGTCTTGCTTGAAATTTTCTTGTTGGTGGAATACTGCTTAAAATTTTCATGAATTTTCAGACCATTCATCATTGGGTTTGGGATAAGTTCATGGGGAGGGGCAAGGTTTCAGGAAAGGCTGATATTTTATGATGGTGGCTAGTTCTTAAGTGCAGTAAATATATGTAATACTTGCCTATGGACCATTAGATCACGATATGATAGAATATGGCAGCAAAAATAATCTCAGAGTACTAAAGTTAGAACACCTGAAAATTCATAACTGCTTTAATTTGTGAGAACCGAGAGGTACTGAAAGTAATCTATGATCATTAAAAATACGTAAATAAGCAAACCAGAATTGTTTGTGAGAGACTATACAACTAAAATGTAAGTCCTTTTTTAAACTTGGTAGGAAAATGTTAGAGAGACAGTTGAATAATTCCATGTCTGTCTTTCAGTAGAAAACGAATGACACTGAGGCAATGTAGAGAGGTGCAGGCATAGTACGAATGAATGCAAGGCGTAATGACATTGTATGGTAATACGTACAATATCTTTATTCACATGTAAATATACAAACTGAGCAAAAGTGCAATTAAGAATTACATTGTGTGTATTTGATGGAGGGACTTTTTCTTAAGAAGTTAGACAGCATTAGCTAAAATGGCCATTTGAACTGAATACCACCAACAGGGTTCCTGCACCTTAAGAAAAAAAAATTAGTTTCATGACTTTCTCATGACCTTAACATGACTTTTTCGTAACCAAATTGCAAAAACACCAATCATCTACTTTATGGAAGAACGTATCTGGGGTATGATCAAACTTAAATGGAGCAATGTTTGTGACAAATTAATGAGCAAATTTTTTTATTTGCCTTTCTCTGGGCTAAATTTGATGACTTTTCCATGATGTCTGTCATTTCTACAATATTTCATGACCCTCCCTGGCTGGAAAATCAAAATTAATTCTATGGCTTTTCCATGACTTTTCCAGGCCCACCCTGTAGAAGGCTATTCAGCTATTGATCGGTTGTAATTTACCATGTCTGCATCACGGAGAACAGATTGTTAGACACTGCAGTACCATCATTGTGTGTGGTCATTTAGATTTTAATCTTACATTGTGGTCCAATTAATGTTAAATGTTATTTTGAATCAATATGTTTGCATAAAGTTTTCATTTTTCTGAAGAAGAAAAAAGCAGTTTGTTATACTAGTATTATATTTTTAGTGCTTCAGTTTGAAAGGTGCAGCTGATTTCATTTTTTTTTCCCCTTTGTTTTTGTGTCAACCATTTACAGTTATTCAGTATGGGTGTGATGGGTGTGATGTGTGTTCTTATGATGCCTATTTGGTCCAATTGAAGATGTTGCTGTGAGGCACAATTTATCTGATCTTGCTTTAGAGATCAGAATGCTTTATTCATTTTATGGTGATATTAATGAAATTAAAATTTTTTTAATATCCAATCATTATTCCTAAAAGGATACTTCAAATAATCAGGATACATCAGCATGAATATGCACCAGTCATGACGTGTTTGGCCCACAAGTAAGAGTGCTACATGTGGGTCAATGAAATGACGCTGTCGTAGTATTTTATTGCTATTTTTATAAATGACCCTTGAATAAAAATTTGAAGTCAATAAATGTAACACAAATTTATCAAATAAAACTCACTAGATCTGCGGTTTTAATTCCTGGTATCATTTTTTCTCAATCTGTATTCCCACATTCTCAGTAAACAAATCAAAATTTCTAGATAAGAAGACTGAAATCTATCTCTCCAGTGAAATGACAAATGTTTTTACCAAACGAATCCCAGACGTTTTGTAGTATTTGACGGATGGCCAACATGGGCATACTTGACTTCATCTGTGTCGCCACGCTGATAGTTTGGAAGTTCCACCCCGCTGTTGTCCTGCACCAGATAACTGGGCCTTACACCCCCTTTGCCCTCGAAGACAGGACCACGTCCCCCTCCATGGCCTTCTCTCGCTGCCTTGCGTAGAGGGTATGTGTTGCGGCCTCCCTGCTCGCAGTGATCGATGACTTTGCTGGCATATTCCTGGAACTGTTTTTCTTCCAGGGCCAGCAAGTCCAAGTTCTTCTTGTACATTTCCAACTGCTCGTCCATGTCCTTCTGAAGTACCTCCTGCTTTTCAATTGCCTGTTTGATGAGGAACTGTTGGTGACCTTTGGCTTCAGCCTTCCGCTGCTGCATCTTCTCGATCTGTTTCTGGGCGAAGAGTTTGTCGGCCTCCATTTTGAGTTTCAGTGCCTGCAGCTCTTGTCTCTTTTCCTCGCGTTTCTTCTTCTCCTTCTGTTGCATCTGTTCCTCTCTGTGTTCTGCCTCTTCTCTCAGAGCCTTCTGAAGCTGTTCCTCTTTCTCCTTGGCCTCCTTTTCTCTCGCTGCCTCCCTCTCCATTTGGGCCTTGGCAATGCGGCTGTCCTCGTCATCTGTTTTCTGCTTGAGCTGTAGATCCAGCGTGTTCACCATCTTTGTCACCTGATCTTGTTTTTTCCTGGTTGAAGAGGCAAAATGAAGAAACAGACTTTTTTGTAGCAGGTTCGTTTTCTTATCCAATCATTGTTTGATTTTGCAAAAAAATATATATACATACAATCATCTTTTGTGCTAAGTAATAATGATGTAATGTGTTTACATAAATAAGTTTACTAACCTGTAAATGAATGCTATGACCTAATTCATTTCTAAAGCACAGAATGGCATAAAGTGATAACATTTCAAACTTACTGCCACAGGTCTCGTTCTCGTTCCTTCCTGAGTTTTGTCATCTTCTTCTTGGCTGCTGCAAAGATTCTTATTTCTTCCTCCTCTTCTTCCTCCTTCTGCTTCTCGCAGTCACGGATAAGATCTCTGTCTCTAACCGTCTGAAGATGAGAACCCATCAGTTCCTGCTTCTCCTTTTTCCTGATGGCTTCAATCTTTGCCTTTTCAGCTTTGTAATGAAGGAACTGTTTCTTCAATTCCTCTCCCTCTGCCTGTCCTTCCTGTATCTCTTTCTCAAGTTCATCGATGTGTTGCTTTATTCTACAAAGACACAAATAACCCAAGATGCTAAGTAGTGAAATTTCCGTGTTGTAAACATGCAATTTGGACTTGTTTCTAGCCTGTGTACACAATTGTTCATGGTATGAGTGATTTTACTTGTATGCATTCACACACATTTGTTGACATGTCTCCATTCTGATCCTTCCTTTGAAAGTTTTTGTTCTTTAATACAAGGAGTTAACAAAATAGGGGGAATTGAAATTGTCCTTTTTTCTCCCTTGTTTTATTTTTAAGGTTTAATCTTTCTAAGATTTGAAACAGATACTGCACCATCTGGTGCATTTCAATTGCTGCATTTAATACAGACGCAATATTTAAAGTCAACATGAAAGTAGCATGTTAAAAAGGAAACTTCATTGATCCACGACCACGCACAAGAGACAGGATGAACTGACCTCGTGAAAATTGTAAGCAAGTCTTTTTTACCTTCTCAATCACACATGTTTGCTTTATGAGACAACTAATGGCCCCTCCTTAGAGGGGTAGAATCACTGTGAGGTGATAAAGGTGAACCAAGGCAATGCGGCTGATAACAAGATTAACCACATTTCTCTTTTGTCTAAGTATGGAACAAAATACAGGATTTTTCACTACTTTGATTCAGCATGTTGCTCAAACGAACACCATCATCAACATCAAAACACAGTGAGTAAAATACAGCATAAGAAATTGCTTGAAGACAGATGGGAGCTGAAAAAATTGTATTAACAGATAACTGCTCACTGTTCTTTCTGGAAATCTGCAATTTCTTGTCTTGCTTTCAGAGCTTCCATGGCCTTTTTATGATCTTCCAAGATTCCAAGCTCCAAATCTTTTTGGTGCTTCAGAAGCAAATCTTTATCTTTCCCACCACTGGCTGCTTTCCTTGCATTCTTCAGCTCAATTTGCATTTCCCTCTCTTTGAGGACTTCTGTTAAAAGCAGTGCACCCTGTGTGATAATAAAATGCCAAGTTTAAAGCAATTGCAACTTACACAATACACATATATACAGCACATGCAGTTAATATAATATACAGCATCAGTTTAAAAGTAACTACTAACAATTGGTTTGGCTCACACAATGTCAAAGTCCTGGAAAAGAAAGAGACCATCCCAACCTAACCTTTGCCATAATTATTTTTAGGACTAAAACAACCCTTGTGTAACAAATCTCCTGAAATTTCATTTTTTTTGTTTTCTGGGGTGGCATATCTGAGACATTTATGCTGCAGTCGCTGATGTATTATGCTGATGTAAGTCATATCAATGTGCACATGAAATAACATGTGCAGTATGAAAACCATATGTCATAACTACACAGAACACACAAATTCAACTCATGTCCTACAGTATACCTAATACACAAAATGACAAGTAACATCGCCCAAGCTGTTATCGAAATAGCTGCTTGAACGTTTGTATGGCCATGGTAACATTGATTAGGGTACTAACATGGAAACCTTTCACTCTGTCCGTCTGATAATATTGCAAAGTCTTGGCTTTCTCAATTGCTTCTTTTCTCTTCTGAGCTTGAAATTTGGCTTCTTCGATGTCAATTTTCACCTTCTGCTTTTCCTCTTCCTCTTCCTTTAGTTTCCTTGCCTCGAGTTTCTTTTGCCGTTGGCCCTAAAAGTTGTCCACAAATCGCAAAAACAAATGGATGAAAGGGTTTTAACTACTAAAGGGGTTGATTTTATCCCATTAGGAATAAACTGAACAAAGTTTCAATTAGTATCAAATGCAGTGGCAAAATCCTTGCATTGTGTACAATGCATACGCATTGTGTACAATGCGTACAGGGTTGAAATTACAGTATATAGTGTACGTACAGTACTTCAAATCATATTATACCTGTCTTCATTTCATATCTGTCCACTTTGCAAATACATTGTAGTAAGTTATCAACACAAAAATGCACCACGTATGAAGATCAAAAGAGCAGCACAAAACAGGATCAAGCAAAACTTAAAGGAGAATGAAGAATGTTTGCCAATGAAACATCACTGGTAAATAACAAACGTGGTGATCAACCGCACCAAATTTCATATTTATATGTTGTTTACTTCTAAGATATTTCAATTTGAAAGGTCATAGAAAGCAATCAGATTGCTGCCATTTTGAGATTGTGGTGTCATAAACTGACCACTTGTTATTGAAAATCTTTTGTTCTTCTTTATAAATTATTGACAAATAGTTTCAACACTTTGTTCATCCATTCAAATCAAAGTGATTTGATCACTGCATGTTACATCTTAGTAATTTAACATTAACATGTGAGCAACAGTGTATGCATTCATTGAAATTATGGGTAAGGAAAACAAAGAAATACATTAAAATTCTGCTACCAGGAGTTATGAGACATCATAGTTCGACTTACTCAAGTCTGTTCAAATTTACCTTGGACTAAAGTGGCAACCCTTTTTTCTGAATTTCAAAGGTGCATAATTTGGGAAGGGAAAATTACTTTTTAATGAAACTCTGAGAAGTGTTTGTCACACACTTCTGTTTCATATTCTACAAAAGATATTCCCAGGGTTTCATTCCCTTAAATTAACAAGTGGTGACTTAACTTACAGCAATTGTGTTGCTCCAGTTTTTTACCATCTCCTTGGAATGTTCATGAAGTGCTATTTTTTCTGCTCTTCTGGTCTCCATCATCTCCTTCTCTCTGGCATTTCTTGTGAGGTGTCCATTGATTCTGCTCCAGTCAGCCTGTGAGAGCACCGTGACTTGATTTAAATCCACTGGTTGTGAACTTTCCTCTATAGACCCATTAATGTGAGATGACTGGCTGGGACTCGGAGTTTCTGAACCAAATGAAAATTGAAAAAGATGCTTTGAAAACACATGGAAAGAAATTTACCAGCATTATTTTCCAGAGACTTTTCCCACAGCAAAGTCAGTAAAGAAGAAGTAAATGAAAATGAGAGACCAAAGCCCAGCTGCAGCCATGTACACTTGAGTACAGTGTGCAGCATAGCCCACAATGTAGGTGTATTAACTGTGTCTAAACAAGGCTACATGTTGGGGAGTAATTACTTATTACAAGATACCCTGAGCACAAGTGTTGTGTTTAGAGAAAGTAGGGCTGGTGTACAATAGGGGTGACTGTCAAAATCAGGATGTATTTTTAAGAGATCACAGGTGCATAATACAGGACGTACAGTACAATGGTACAAATTCCCTCTCAAGTGTATTTTTATGAGAATGCGCAGTCATGAATATTGTTCAGTTGTGATTTGAGAGGCGGAAAGGTTATGCTATCAAGTTTCTATAGCTACAGTACATCAGATATCAAGTTAGTAGATTTTGTGAAAACATTCTTAAAAGTCTCCTCTCTTAAGGTTGTTATGACACTATACACCGATTGATTTAATCGGTACTTAAGCATGGAAACAATAAAACAACAGGAAAAGTTACAGAAACATGATAAAACAATAAAGTAGACAAAAGATAAAAACAATACTGAGAACAATGCAGAGTACCAGGAATAGTTAAAAGCTTAAAGGAAGCTTTATTCCATTGGGGTATACACTTGGAAAGGACAGAACAACCAGGTCAGAAGATATTGCACTAGACAAAGAAAGCTACATGTACAAAATATTGCACTTAAAAGAGATTGAGATAGAAGACATGGACTACCAAGAACTAAATAATATATTGGTTGTGATCTGGTAGCCTCTGTGAGATTTATTGCCTATATGACCATGCATTTTAAAACGGAGAGTGCTCAATCAGTTTGCTGGAAATGAAATGACTGTGATGGCTATAAAGAAAATACAGTCAGCAAGGCCTTTAAGTTTGGAATGAGAAAATTAAAGGGCTACCTCTGTGTCTCTCATACTAGCATGGTTGCATTTGATCGACTGTTATTGATACAAATCCAAAACACTCAATAAGATGGCGTTTTAGAACGAGCAGTATCTCACAAATGTAATTACATGAAAAGATTTTCTGTGCTGTAGCTTCTTATTTTAAAATCGAGAACAAGGGTGAAACCATGATTTCTGTTGTTGGAAGTATTTTTATGCACCTAAATTGACACATTGTAACTTTGGTGAAGTCACAGGCAAAGTCAATGGCGAGAGTTGCATTAGCCATGTGGTATATTTTCATGTAGACTTATGTCTAGCGGGTGGATACTCATTTTGGAGACATGGTGGTATTTTAGGTGTATTCTGGCTTGTTTTGTTGAAGTGCCATTTCATATTAGGATATTAAGCCTCTCTAGAGCCTATAGGCAAGGGTGCATGAAAAAACTCATCAAAGAACCAGGATTGTTACAAGCTTCGTCAGTGACATACTATGCTTAACTTTAAGGAATATGTCATTCCCCTTTCAATAAAATTGGTTAGGTTGTCCAAAGTTGCACAGTTTCACCAATAGCTGGGGTGCATCATTCTACTTCTAGGAGAATAAGAGATGTGTCATCCTACTCCTTAGGTGTGCTCACTATTAAGGCAGAATTTAACTTCCCGAGGACAAAACACAGTTAGGCCCCAGCCTAGGCCATAGCGTAAAATTAGTGCTACAAACACATAGCAACTTATTTAGGTAAGGCTTCTTGTAACACTAGGCTAGACCTCGTTGGGCCAAAGGAATAGGCCTAGGCCCTAATTGACTTAGGCTAGGCCTAACTCCCCTAGGCCTAAGTAAGAAGAATAAGAAAGCGAAATAAGCCTACATAAATTATACAAAACGGTTTCGATAGATAACAAAATCAATTCTAAAACGAAGACACTCACGTCTTTCTTGACCTCTCCTTCTTCCGTATTTTACTTTTGTTATTTCCATGGTATTTCGAGACTTGAAGTTGAATAGACGTTTGTTTATGACCTCGGTGTATTGAGATCGTTGACTTTTTCATTAATATCCTGGCCCTTTGTAATGCGTGTACGTACGTGTTTACTAATACTGTACGGTAAGTAGCATGTGGACATGAAAGTTTTTTCGGCTGGTACGTATGTACGTACTAAGCAACACTCAAATAGTTACACCAACAGATATGACGTCGCCATGGTGACATTAGAGTACGGTGCCTGCTGGTTCTAAGCAGCTATTTACACAGCATTCCTCATTTTCCTGTACTCGTAATTTAATGAGTTTGCATCACTGTCATCAAATACGTAAGGAACAACTTATGTTTAATGACTGCATTCAAGTTTATTTATGATCATATTACTGCACAAGGCTGACCAAATTTTGATAGAACTTAAGAACTAAATTCTATGATGGCTATTATAAGATTCCGTTAAAAGTTTTCAGCTGATCTGTCACCTGATGTAAGTGATCATGATTGCGTAATTTTTAGTCATGTTCACTGATTGAAATTGCCCAGCGGTCCGAAGTACAGCTGAGTTGGGGGTGCCATAAAAATTGAAACGTCGTGCTCACAACCTTGTTTTTCCTCTGTCTGATGAACATCCTTCAGAAGAATTGACAAGACGATCTCATAACGTCGTCGCTCCCCGTTTTTGCACGTTTGGGAAGTCAAGATTCATGCAATGTTTCGTAACCTCGTCCGATCTCTTGGGGCATTCGGTCTTAATGGACCTATCGTTGCACGGGCAGCAAGGTCTGTAGGGATCTCAACGACTGCTAATCTCCAAAGTGAAGGTATAACTACTAGTACTATGCTAGCTGTGTTGGAAATAGCGACATACTGCAATGTCATTCAGTTGAATGGTTACCAATACAAGCGTTTTGTTCAGAATGGTTCACAAACTTCACATAGACTTAGCGAGTATAAACTGACTGTCAGATAAGATGCACTTAGTAACTCCCAGGTTAGCCTGCACCACAACAGGAACACCTTGGTAATGGTGTGTCAAACAGCATGCTAGTACCTTATTTACCAAATGTCAATGGTCCTAGCCATTTATTGATAAACTGTTTGGCTCTAATTTAGAATCAGGGCCTGGAAGTGACACATACTGTCACAAGCTATCGCTTACCTAGGACACTACGGTATGTTGAATGGGTTTCATGCTGTTAAGTTTGAGACTGAATAATGAATGGATTAGCATCAGTAAACAGGATTAGGGGATCGGGTTAGACGATCGGGTTAGGGGCTTGGGTTAGGTGTCATGATTCAGGGTTGGGGGATAGATACTTATTTAAACTACATGAATATATATATATTGTGACATGACTAGGTTGGAATAGGCCTATGTGTATTGTATGCATCTTCAAAGACCGAACCACCAGATTCGGTCTCGTAGCATAGTGGGTAAGGCGTAAGACTTATAATACAACTATTGCCTTCCATATCCTAGGTTTGAAGCCTCCTGTGTCCTCATTCTCTTTCATTAATACACTTCTTCCACAGGTCTTGCAGTAGTCCATTTCACAGAAAATTCACAGCTTTGAAATAGCGAGGAGAGAAAAAAAAACTTGAAAAAATATGAAAAGATAGAACATAGATGATATACCAAGTATTTTAGTTGTCTGATACATTGTTGACGTCACTTCTGGTCACTGAGTCTAAATTTGTA
This sequence comes from Stichopus horrens, assembly GCA_009801055.1. NCBI lineage: Eukaryota > Metazoa > Echinodermata > Holothuroidea > Aspidochirotida > Stichopodidae > Stichopus > Stichopus horrens. The sequence continues at coordinate 21,537 of VJOZ01064900.1, forward strand.
GCAACCATTTTATTGAATTATTCTGCCACCATTTCTGTAGTCGTTATGGTAGTCATCAGTTACCGGTTGTTTTGTCCCCTTGCAAATCCCCCTAACCAGTTTACCCTGGTGGTTTGACCCCCTTGCAAGTTGCCCTCAAGTGAAAGTCGTTTCGCCCCCAAATACCTACCAGTTCGCCCTGTGAAAGTAACTGATATCAAATGTCATAGCAATAGTTTTCAACTACAATTTTCACAATAGCAAACCATTTTTAGGAGAGCAAAAATGTTACTGGTGCAATGTAGGCAAGGTTTAGAAAAAATGGAGAAAATGTGAACTTTAATACCACCACCATTTGTACAAAATGACAGTGGTCAGACAATTTTGTGATCAAGGTCCTTGCTAGTTGAAGACCAGTTATTTGATCATGATGTTTTTAATAATATTTAAAGGAATATTTTAACCAACTGACTTAAATGCACTTGTCAATTTACCAATCAAGTGAAATCATGATTCATTTAAATTTTGAGAATAGTAGTTGACTAGTATGTCAGGTGAAATTCTGGCACTAAACTGGTGCACTCTGAATATACTCCCAAGCATGCACACACATGCACATCAAGTGTTCTAACAACCAATCAGGTGAAATATCAGGAGAGAAAAAAAAGATGAGGAAATACATTAAACAACACAATGAACACAAGAGATTAAAACATGAACTGTAATGAGAAGCCTCATAACACTATTCTCACTAACTTAACACTTGATGTAAAATTACATTTACAGATGAGGGATCGATCGGTTCTGCCCTTGAGGGTGAACTGGTAGGTCTTTGCGGGCAAACTGGTAAATGGTGTGGGACCAACTGGTTGATTGGGGACAAATTTAGAAGACAAATACTCATCACCCCAGACAGTTTCATTTCCCTCAACCACCTCTGTGTGTGATCAATACAACTGTGTATTCCTGTACAATATGAGCAACTCTGTGTCTTTTGAATTTGCTGTCAATCAAAGAGTAGAATCAGTCTAGAATTCTGCTATCCCGGAGCCAAAATTGTAGCTTGGGGTGATGAGTTACTGCAATTTAAGTGTGAAGACCTCTGGAAAACATATTTGGTCCGCTGACTGCAAGACTCAGTTGCCAGTCTGGGATATGTGATCGCAATATTGTAACTTTTGTGATGGTAGGATTGTTTTGGATTGGTAAGAGATTATTAAACACAGAAAACATCCTTTGAGCATAACCTTTTTCAATGCTTAATGGCAAGTATACTCATCATCCCAGATAGTTCTAATTCTTACAACAACGTCCAGCCCCTCCTAGAGCCTATCCAAAACTCCTAGAGCAAGGACAATCCTAATTTAAGTGTCTCATCCTGGTGAGTATACAAAGACTAGGCCCACATATATATATAATTAAAGCACTTCACCCCTGTTTATGCTATGTAATATGAGCTACACTGCATCTTCTGAATTTGCTGTCAATCCAAGAGCAGAACCAATTGAGAATTTTGCCTACCCCATACCTAAAATGTAACTTGGGGTGATGATTGACTGTCTTTGAACTGAATACAAAATACCTGTACTAAGGTACAAATGCTGTCTAAGGACACACGGTGTATACAAGAGTATGCAAGTGGAATTCATGTGACTGTGAAAAATGATCATTTATGTGAGTGTTCCCCTCAGATATATCTGCAAATTAAAACAGAAAATGTGATTTAATGCAAAATTTGAAACCTAAATTGGAAAAATTTATTTCCACCATATTGCATATTTTTTACAGTTTCATAGAGAAAGTTTCAGTGACCAACATGGTGTCACACATTGTTCACATGTTCAAACTAGCTACCATGTACTGTATATTGTTTTAATTCCTCTGAGATGTCTTTTGGTCTGGATGGAATGTTCACAAGGAATCAGGGTAACAATTATGCCACAATAAAAATTTTGATTAATTTATTCTAGGTCTTCCTCGTGCAGTGGGCTCTCCTTGTGAGGTATCAAAAGGACCTTTACATGGGGTTAGAATTCTGGACCTTTCAAGGCAAGTGTGACATTTTACAGGAAACGGTAGCTGCAAATGAGTTTCATTCATTTGTGTGTGCCAATATTAAATCAGTTTCGATGCCACTACTAACAGAACTGAATTTTTGTCAGGAGTTCAGTGCATGTAGTCTAGAGTATTTTACTATAGAGTGATGAATTTGGATTCAGGTTTAAACAAGTTAAAAAAATAATCCTTGTGAGTAATTTCATTTGTCACATTCCCGGCCTGTAAAAGTCATGAAATTTGTGCAAATGACAGAATTTATACGACAGTCATAAAATTACATTATTTCTGTAACACTTCAGAGTCTTAGCTGGGCCCTTCTGCACAATGCTGTGTGGTGACCTGGGGGCAGAAGTTATAAAGATTGAACAACCAGGAAGAGGTGATGACACCAGGACTTGGGGTCCTCCATTTGTTGGAGATCAAAGTTGTTACTACCTTTCAGTGAATCGGAACAAAAAGGTACAAAGTATTTTCCTTTTGTTTGATGGTCAAGGTAAGTTTTATTTTGTATTGTGAGTGTGTAAATAGCTCTGAATTATGTCAATTGTCATCAGGCTTGCTTTAGTCAAAACTCACAAGCACAACAATGGTTTCACAAAATGATGTTGCTTTTCTTGGAACCCTTCCCCCTTCAATCCTCCCTCCCATTCCTCCTGCTTGTCTCCTTTAAAGTGAAGTAATTTAGTTTTAATATTTTGAAACTTGAAGCTCCTAAGTATCACTCACCAATGTAAGCATATTTCATGGTACATTGACACCCTCTCCGCTCCTCCCTTCCCACACAACCCTTTTGAATAATACCGTACTGTGAGTAGCTTGTTTTGATGTATAGATTATCCAGCAATTGATTGACTCGGTGATAATCTCTACCCTGATTTTGAAGATAAAGTGTCCATGGTCACTGGCACATGAAGTGGCAGAATATTGAATTAGATCAAATTCAGCAGGCTGATGCCCTGACTTGGCCTGAAGGACTGGATCAAGTTCTCAAAAGTATTCAAGGAATGGATACAAGTTGGTAATGTGGATAATGTGGTAACAAGGGTTTTTTGAGCCTATGATGCCATTATGTTTTATTTGAAGGTAAAGTCATCCTTTTCTCTCTCTCTCTCTCTCTCTCTCTCTTTTAGAGTGTAGCTGTCAATTTAAAGACACCAGGAGGGAAAAAAGTCATCAAAGAAGTAAGCTGTCTTGATGTGAAATCTTAAATGTGTTCAATTGCATCTTTCATAATCAGCAGCATTTCTAGTATCTAATTAGGTAACATCAAAGGTGATGAAATTGTATATTCTTTTATTATCATTCATTTTTGAGAAATAATAAGAACATCAATTGCCTTTCACTGATAAGCTGAGAATCTGCATTAAATTATTCAACCATTTCTGAATAATTTTATCAAATTTAAATGTGGGCTAGACTTATTGTATTGACATATGCTGTTGTGTGATAATTGTGTTAAAAGTGACAAAGTTTCCATTGCAATTGTTTCCATACACAACCTTTTCTGTTGCAGCTTGTCAAGCATTGTGATGTATTAGTGGAAAACTTCGTCCCCGGGAAGCTGAGTGAATATGGTTTGGGCTACGAGGACTTGAAGGATTTGGTGCCATCGCTTATATACTGCTCAATAACTGGTGAGAAGGGGATGATGGCTGGTATCTCTGAGAAATTTTTTTCAACATGCATACTTTGCCGTGCAGTCTCCATCGTAGTAGATACCATGCACATATCAGTATTTAGAGCTAGAAGTTCCCTATGCATGTGCATAGCACTCTAAAAGACAAATAAAAACTCAAAATGTGTTACCCTTGACAGTATTGCAGAGTATCAAACCACATAGGAAATCCTTACCCACAATATGGCTTTACTAGTTGGACACATGTCTTGTTCACAGATGTACCTGTTAGCTATTGTAAATTTTGAAAGCAACTGGGAATTCTAGTGATGTGGAGTTATGTTAAATTTAGTGATGTAGGTATATGTATGAGTGTAAGTATTGATCCAGAAATGGCTGGAGCAATGGAAATTCAATCAAGATGAAATCCCCTCTATATTTTGTAAAAAGTGATATGATTCTCTCGAACAAAGTGGACCAATTAAATGATAAACACGAACATAAGCTTTATAAATAGGACAGGTAACATTAGCAGCTTACATCATTTGCATAATTATTTCTGCTCACATTGAATTTCTTGATCGATAGTAACTAATTTTTGGCTCGTGGCCAAGACCCACCGAAATTCTCCTCGCTGATTGGATAGAGCTCAGTTTAGCCATGAATTAAATTTAAATTAACACACTTTGCTGTGTAGTGTCTGTTCAAATGATACATAAACATGCATTTAGCAAAGATTATAATAATAATTTCAAGATGTCAAACAGCCAAAATTGAACCAAATTTCTAAGAATATACTTGTTCCATAAATTTATCTCCCATCTGAGGAAGTGAGTATGTTCCAAACTAAGAGATATGAAGCAATGAAGCAGGTATGAGTGTTTGTTACATGCATCTAGTGTGCATGAATTCTCTACAATAAACTTACAAAGTGAAATAATTTGCATACAAACTCAATATGTCATTTCTTTGTCTTTCGCAGGCTTTGGATCAGACGGACCGTATGCAAACCGTGCTGGTTTTGACGTGATTGCTTCAGCAATGGGGGGTCTAATGCACGTAACAGGACCTGAGGTATACTTTGTCTCTACAGTGAACTGAGGGTTTGCCTTTTGTGGTTGTTATTGTTTGATCTCGTATTGTCTCACAATTAGCCTAAGGGACTCCCTTCCACTACCCCTACCCAAAATGTAACATCTGCACGTGTCAATAATTTTTGTAATTGGATTTTAGATAAGCCTACATCATATCCATCAACATGTTCAACTTGTTTTTTTTTGCTGTCACGATATAGTGTCGTTCATTTGTCTGTCCTACACCTATCATCTCTTTTCTTCCTCAAACCCCTAAGTCCACGCTGACCAAATATTTTCATATCTCTGCGTTTGCAGGATGGAGACCCATGTGGCGTCGGGGTGGCCATAACAGACCTGTCCACTGGACTCTTTGCTAAAGGTGCCATAGCTGCTGCATTGTATCAAAGGGAAAAGACTGGTGTGGGACAGAAAATAGATTGCAATCTCCTGTCAACTCAAGTAAGTTGTAGTAGAGCATCTGTGCTTCTATTTGCCACAGGTACTGTATGGAACTACCACCCCAGTATTAATTGTATACTTCACCTCACTGTATGTATGCAGCAGTTGGAGAGAGAATTTTTTTGTTGCGTTGATCTTCACTTTGTTACTGAAATTAATTGGTGGGAGTCTCGCAAAAAAGGTTCAACTGTTAGTGATTTTCATGTTATTGTATCATCCTTTCCAAACAGTTTTTTGAATAGATGTAGCTATACTACAGCCAGCTGTGTGTAGAATTTGTGCACAAACTATTGTGGTGAAGTTTTTATCCAGGGTTCATGAGCTTTCATTGAGACAATGTTGATTGGTTACCTCAACCAATGGAGTTTTACTTTAATTATATTCAAGAGTCTAGTAAGTACAAGAAAATCTCATATTTACCATATTTCTCAATCTAGAAGTATCTTTCAGATTGTCTCAAGAAAGGTTTAAGGAAAATCAGTTAGTTTCCATACTTGTAGCTAGATCAAACAATCGTATTTGACAACTGATGTGCTTGCGGTTTCTTTATTAAATTACAAAATTGCATTTCTCCGTAGGTGTCCATGTTGATAAACAGAGCCACGGATTATCTCATGACCGGCCTGGAGGCTAAACGCATCGGCACTGGAAGAATCAGCATTGTGCCATACCAGGTAAGAAACATGTACTCGGGGTTGGTAGGCTCTTGCCAGATCAGAAATGATCATAGGAATCGAAGTTGCCAGAACAGAAAACAGCAGGACTCTTTAGATCTTAGCACTTATACCATCTTAGTGTTTCATTCAGAATTAAGCAAACAAAATACACAGGAAAGTTTACTGTGGAAATGACATGCTTGTGGCTTTTGTAACAGTGGTCAACTAAACAAATGAAGATGCATATGGCCAGCCCAGCAGTGAAGTTCATAAATTTTTATTGGAGACCACAAAACAGCTATGCAGCCTTACTCCATGATTTTCCAGGTCTTGTGTGCTGGATTCAGTCCGGAGTACTAGCTTCCTAATTGAGTGACTTGAGAAAATAGGTTAGCTGTATTGTGTATCAAATTGTAACAGCAAAAACAAGAACAAATTATATGTAACCACTTTCAGACTTTCAACAAAATGGCTTAATTGCTTAAGATTTTGTTTTATGCTTTGATGAGCAGATAACTTGGTTAATTTGTAATTTATTTGTTCTTGCCTCTGTCAAAAGAATATGTACAATGTGAAAGGAAGTCCCTGAGAAGCCACACGAGGCTTAACGATGCGGAGGATTCACTGAAAACAAAAGAAAAGAAAATGGAAAAGAAAACGAAGAGATATTTTACAAACTTTTGAGTTCATCTCACTTTATAAATTTAGACCTTCTGCTGCCTCCTGACCAAATGAAAGAG
>VJOZ01064961.1:602-16293 GCA_009801055.1 Stichopus horrens
CCTCAGGATGGCGTTCACTTGTACAACCTATTTTCAGTATTATTTTTTACCCTGCACTTACATCTCTAGTTATAAATTCCCATAGCAGAAACTAATGAAATTTTTCCATGCAAGTGTTTGCCTTTTTTCAGATTTGGCAATAAAAATGAAAAACCATGTGAGGGGCTGCCCACAAGCAGTGTCTAGATTTAAAGGAAAGGCATTTTACTTCCTGTATTAAAACCTTGCCCCTAGATGTGGTGTTTATAAATAGTATTTAATGAACATAAAGCTCAAAGGTATAAACATNNTAATGATACAGTAATGAATGGTTTCTGTACATACAATAAAACCTTTGGAAACCACCATGTTGAGCAGTGGTATTAGTATCGGTGTGCGTTATAGTAATGGAATGTATGATCCCACCTTTGAGAAGCAGATTCTGTGGTGGGTTTTCTTATCACCAACAATGTTTTGCTTTGATTTTCATGTTTGTCTTTCAGCAGTCATGATCTGATTGGAGAGTTCATTACAAATATGAGGCAGTTTGCAGAAGGAAGGAATACCTTTGAGGTGGATTTAACTTTATACTTGGCTTTTCTTTCATTATTGAAGTGGTGGCTAGTAGTTGCTCTATCTGTAAGCCATCTGTCTGTCTATCTGTTGGTCTATCTGTCTGTCAGTCAATTTGACCATTTTCTGAAAGGCTGCTGTCAATAGTTGCTTATGATGACTTCTCCATATAAAGAATGAGCTCAAATAGGTCATGATAGGTCATGTCTTGTGAAATGTATTATTGTTTGTAGTAGTCAACATAGATTTTGAGTATGCTGTAAAAACTGTTTTCCAAAACCTTAACATTTTAAAAGTTAAACAATGTAGCTGAAGTCTTGCTACTTACAAAAAGAATAGTGGATAGAACACCATTGCATTATTCCATTGTCTTCTTTGTATTGTTTGTAAACTAACACATTGGTGTAATCTTCTCCTACACTGTTGCTTAGCCTACAATAACCTCTTTTCAATTGGGTGCTCTCACTGAAATTTTGTGAGGTCATTCTGAGAGGAAGTTCAGAACCTAATTTCAGAATAAGGGGAACATTTTCATGGGTTTCATAGATTTAGCAGTGAACAGTTTGCCCTTCAAGACTTCAAGTGATCGTATCAATCAAATGTACTGTATCAAGAGTGCATTTCGATTGAACACAGATTGATGTTTTCAATGGTACTAACTCAAAACATTCAAGTATACTTATGCACTAGTTAGGCATGTGTGGGTGTCTCTTTTGACAACCTAACCTGTTAAACATATATTATGTAGACTCTGCCATTAACATACTTTTTCAAAAGGTTAACCAGCCGTTACTAGCCAAAAATTCATATTGCTTTTAAGTTGGGGTTGAAAGTAAATTAGGGTCACCATCAGTAGAAAGTAAAAGTATAATAAAGGCTATATCTGCTGAATCAAAACAGCAAAGAGCTTATGCATGAATTTTATATGTAACATTATCTGTATTGATGATTACACCCAAAATTTGTTGTAGATAGAATTGAAAAGAGGTTAAGAGGGGCAAAATCTGATTGAGCATATCACATCATGANNTTGTTAGATGTTGAGCACAGTGTCTCTGTAATACACTGTCTCATGTATCAATGCCTTTCAGCTCAACATTTTTTCAGAGGCATTATATGTAGGAATGTATCTGAGGTATGTACTACACTACACTAATTAGAGTGAATTCTACTGTCAAAGTGATCCTGGTCCTTTGAAGGGTTTGTAACCTGTCACCTTCGTACTTCCACCTTTTTTTTGCTTAACGTAAAATATCACCACATTCAAGGATATGTCGTGTGAATGGCGAACATGTTCATTTGTATGTTACAGTGTAGGAAAATTTGCAGTAAGGCCTGGATAGGAATAATATATCCTTTGTGATGATGCAGTAACATTTTTAAATGTATCATCCTTTGTTTAGCTGATACATCCGAAGAAGAAAGCCAAGAAGAAGAGTTACAAGAATTCTGGCATCATTGAACTGCAAAACTGTGTCATCGAGAAACAGCACAGCTTCCTAGACTTCATCAAGGGAGGAACTCAGATTAACTTTACAGTAGCCATAGATTTTACTGGATCCAATGGTCAGTTGAGTTGTTTGTGTTTACTGTATGACCCATTTTCTTATTTCCTTCATGCAATATTCAGTCACTGTCAATTTACCCATTTTAAATTTGTGCTGATTGAACCTAAAATGTGCTCTAATCTATGGCTTTCACAGGGTCACAATAATATGGGATGTACCTAGTAAATGGAACTAGAGCTACTAGGTCAGCTTGTGTGGCATTTGCTGCCACACCCATTGGACAATCTGCACTAAGAGTAGCCATACATTGGCCTTATGTGTTTTACAGTGTTGTAGAAAGGCAAATAGGGCATTTGCTGTACAGAAAATATCATGTTTCTATAAACCATTATTCGTGGACACAGAATTTCAGATTATTCAGAATAAGTAGAACAGCGACCTTCTTTTCACAAAATACTGTACGTTTCTGACAGATAGCAATTTTAGTTATCTGTTGCTCATGGCTGATTTTCACCCAAACATCCATAAATTCTAATGATGCATCTTCTGTATTAAACTATCTTATGCATAATATTTTGGGTAGCTGAAAATTTTTTAGATATTTTTTGGTGAATCGTATTAATAGTTTAACAATGATGAAAGCTATTTTGTTGGAATGCCATGTTGGAGCATTGCAAACGCCCTATTTCCCTTTAACATTGAGTATAGATGTGTGTGGTGTAGGTCATACATGTTTTGTCAATGTTAAAAGTGTAGTGCTTTAGGATCTGGTTCCAGGTTTATTTCTTTTCTAATGTTTAGTAGTTTTGTGTACTTTAAACACAATTTTAAACTCAATAAAGAGCTTGTGAACAGTGCTTCACTACAACTTCATCTCTAAAATATTGTGAAGCTATCACTTTTCAAAGTCACACATTTAATCTCAGTTTTTGTGTTACAGTATTTGAAGTTATTTGACATGGAAGAAATTAAAATTCTACAAAAATTAGGAAAGTTTTCCTCTCTTTACTGATCAAAACCCTCTTGCATCAAGACTCCTTAAGAAAAGAATTTGGATTTTGAAAGAAATGTCTATTTCACTGTGATATATAACATTATTTCAAATCTGTGAAATGGCTTTTTTGTTGGCATCAAATTTCATGGTTTAACACTTTCCTTTTTCATGAACAACAAAGACGCCATTACAATAATTTGAGATTGTTACATGCACATGCGCCACAAGTATCTGAAAAGCAGGAAAGGGAATTAAACAAGTTTCTTATAATTGCTGCTGTGGTGTGGGGGAGCACACATTGGCCTGGGTATGTAGCGTGTGATATTGTAAATCATTTGCATGTATCACAGAGCACGAAAAGCCCGAAAAGTGTGATTTTCTAACTACCAATTTTTTAATCCTAGAAAATAATCACCTCAATCCCTCACAGAATTCTTTATCTTTAACTCAACTTCTGGTGGTTAAAAAAAACAATACCTATCTGAAAAGTGGAGTGGAGCTGTCCCCTCATTCCCCCCCCTTCCCTGCATGGTGCTGCCAGTGGTTGCATGCATTTTGTATGAACATCTATGCACATGGTGACCTTTCTTGGCCAGACCTCTGTCTTCGTCAAACAGTAATATTGTAAGTTGGGAACAAGATATAGGTGTTGGTTATGTGTGAAGTGCATGTAGTGAAAAATTATGCACTTTCATAAAGACACCTCTAAAAATGGTCTTTCACATTATGCTCAGTCACAGTGGTACTGTACTGTCCATGTAATTAAGTAATTAAAGGGTTTGTCCAGAGTGTAGGGGTATCATGAGTTCTCACTTTCTGCAGGCAACCCTCGTCACAGCAATTCACTTCATTACATCAATCCATACCAGCCTAACCACTATGAGCAGGCGATCAGTGCAGTTGGAGAGGTGATACAAGACTACGACAGTGACAAGCTCTTCCCAGTTCTAGGGTTTGGAGCCAAAATACCTCCAGATGGTAGAGTTTCTCATGAATTTCCTGTGGTAAGTTCATTTCTGACTGACTTGGTATGCCTTTTTAGAAAGTCTTCACTGCAAGTAAAAGATTTTGGCTATTTACCGACACAAATTTGTGTGTCATAGTGTGTGTTACATTTCTTTCTATACATGCCAGCATGTTCACTGTAGNNAATTCATTTTAGAAATCCTTAAATTGCAAGCTGTATTACTCATAATGAAAATTTGATGCCCTCTTTTGTCTAAACTTCTCAAACCTCACGCTTCTGCTTGTAATCTCTTGCATAACATGTGCCAGAAGAGAAGATGGACATCAAATTTAATGTTTATGTCTGCATATGTGCATAAAATAGACTTCCCTTTAGTTTCTGTGGTTTCATGTTTGACTTGATTAACCTCCTTGATGTCTTTTTTTTCTTGCAGAATTTCAATCCTGTCAATCCATTTTGTGTTGGTATTCAGGGCATAATGCAAGCATATAAATCTTGCATCCAGAATGTGCAATTGTATGGACCCACAAACTTTTCACCAATTATCAATCATGTTGCCAGGTAGATAAAATTCTTGGTGTTATCCCAAAATTTCAGTGAATGATTTGCATGCTGTTTATTTTATCCATCAAAACAGTATATGAAATGTTGCATTTGCAATTTGTGTTCAGTTTATCAGGAATGACGGAACACGTTACAGACTTTTTTCAATGAATCCATTCAAGAAACTTTGTGAAGGTTTTTATTTATGTGCAACATTGTATTACTGAGTGTGTCTGACTGCTGTTTGTTCAGTAGCTTTTGAAACTGAAGCATCTTTTCTAGTGAGTTTTTGTTTTGTTGCTTTATGGTGTCGTTAAGGATCAGAAGGTCAATCTGAGTACTTCTACAGTGTATAGCAACATTAGTGGTCTGCAACTGCCAGTCAGTGCCACTCGGGTTCGACCAGACGAAAAACTGCTGGTCATCCCCAGCTAAGATACTGTAGGTTGACTTTTCCGACAGTGAATACACAGTAGATGTTAGTAAAGACTGAGGTAACATAGCCATTATAAGTGATAAAATTGCAGTCATTTTTGAAATTTTCCTACGGTTCAAATTTTCAAGTGTGTTCCCAAACATTTCCTTGCATCTCATAAGACCAAGAGAGTGACATTTCTTTCAATCTGGCTGTAGGCTTTCATGGAGCCCAAAATTTTCTTGCATGTCCCGTGCCATCCCATGATGGCGCCATGCACACTTGGACGGTCCAGTCAGTACTCAATCTACCCTAGAAGTATAGATATACACCAGAACCACTTAATGAAAGTTGTATTAGACTTCAAGTCTCTACACTGTAACCAGCAGTATTAAGTTTAAACTGAATATACAATATATGAACATGCTTCTGGAAAAGAGCTGGCTGCATTCACAGTTTGCAAAGTGAAACCCTGAGTAAAAATCCAGTGGAATTATGTCTATATTGCTGTTAAGATTTGGCTGTTCCAATTTTGATGAAAAATTTTGCCTGTAGCATTGTCAGTATTTGATGGGTCCTGATGGAACATGTGGCTATTGTGTCTAACACGTTTTTAATGATGAGTACAGCCAATTCTTAAAACATCATTTTCATAGCACACCACCTGTAAGTTTAAACTACCAATTGATTGTGTTATTCTATCATTATTTTGTGTGTGCACAGATTCGCTCAAGCATACCCAGATGGGTCAAACTACTTCATCCTCCTTATTATCACTGATGGTGTTATCTCCGACATGGAAATGACAAAGCATTCTATAATAGCTGTAAGTGTGATGTACATTTATTATAAATTAATATATTTGGTGCAATAGTTTCCTTGTTACGTTGTGAACCATGGTATTACTTCTGTGATTTAGTCAATGCCTTACTTAACATACTGTAGGCAGGGAAATCTTATTTCAGGCTTGGGGTGATTGCATGTGAATGTAATTGATCATGATTACAATTACTTCAGATTTTACAGTTATTATTACAATTACATTGCAATGTAATCATTGTTGCAATCATGATTACATTGTTTTCTTACATCCTATCTATAATTATATCTGTTTATTGCTACTGTACCAAGAGAGGACATACAATAACTCATACAGTTTAGTTATCTGAGTCTTCTAATTTGTGATAGGCCAACACATTATGATTTAGCAGACATGTCTTAAGGCAGTGCTCTCCAAATGCATTTTTGGGTGGTCCTGCCAACCGAATGATTCACCCTGTGAAATTATAAAAAATTTCTGGAAGTGAATTCAAACCTTCCCATGTACCGAGGGATCGTGTAGAGATTACATATACACTCAATGTGTGACTGCATCTATCTCTTGAAAATCTGTTTGGAAACATGGTAAAGATTTATTACTCATAATTCTAATGTAAAAAACAACATAATTAAAACACTGAACAGTACTCACACTATACACCAATAGCAGTATGGCACCAAAATGTTTAAATAACTGACACTAGAAGTAGTATCTGTAGTCATACGACTCGTGGAAGATAATATAGATCAGTGAAACTAGTATTAAGTTTAATTGCTTTATGTGGTGCTATCAGGATTTTTACTGTTCTGTAAGCATACTATACAAGGAAATATAGGGAGTTGTAATCACAAAATAGGGATTTATAGGGATATCAATGTGTTGTACAGCAAAAGGGTTTTGTAGGGCTTTTCATAAGATTATTTAATATTGGCTTCAATCAGGCTTACCTGTATGGGCTGTGAAGCCTTGTCTACTTAACTCACAAGTTGTGTAGACCTGACTGTACATCATATAGACCCAACACCTACATACTCCCAATATCCTCATCTCTTTGATGTGCCTTGAAACCACATTTTGGAGCACCTAGTCTTCACAAAATACACATAATGTGCTAAAATCATGTCTGAGAAAACCTTTTCTGCATGAAAGACCATGACATGATATCCAGATTCCAGATATATCATAATGGTTGGGGTATGTACCTCTGGAGAAGGTATGAACAAACAAAATTGTGGGATAAAAATATTCCCAGTATTTCTCACAAGCAAGCTCCCGTAAGTATTTTCTTTGATGGAAAATTGCTCTTAATATTGTTGGAAGTCACTTGCATTTTTCACTCAAAGCCTTTACAACCAGTGGCATTACATGGGTTTGTTTGCAGGGTGGGGAGAGGAGAAATAAGGTACTTGAAGCTAGAATTTTGTTTCTAGGGACCTGGAGCAGGAATGGAGTTTCTCAGGCAGGAAGAATCATGAGATTATTGAAAACAAAGTTTCAATGTGATACATAAATACAGTATGCCTCTCCTGCAGTGGCACACCCAGAATTCTGGATTGGTGCTGAGAATTGTGGGAAGCCTATCGTTGCAGAGCGAAACCATTTGTTGGTGCAGAGCACACCAGAAAAATTGTAGACAAATAAAACCTAGACCTCCAGAAAAACATGATGCGAATTTTTGTGTATGCGTAATTTTGTGGCGAAAAGGTGAGGGGCTCTGAGCCCACAAAATCCCCCCATTGGATCCATACCTGTACCCTCAACCTTTGACATACTCTACAGACATTTCCATGTGGTCAACTTCTGGACAAAATTAAACATGCCCACTACATAGCTTGGCAACATCAGCAGCAACTTCACATGTGCCCACTAAATGCATCGGTGCTCCAATGACACTAGTGACCATAAGGAAGAACTTGTCCCCATCAATTGACTGTATAGCATAACTTGTCTGCCAACATCAGGAATCACAGCGTTCTTGGACTCATGGAATTAAATACCAGAAAAGAGGAAACCCCCCAAAAAATAGGACTTTTAGGCCAAAATTGGCAAAAAGAACAGATTTATATTAAGAACAACATATATAAGGAGTTATAGGAATTACAGGGCTGGTAGAAAGCCTGTGTAATTCATAAAATTGACAGTTAATGCTTTAGTTAACTTGCGTTTAATACTAAGTCAACCAGGTGTGTATCTGGCTGAGTGGACAAAATGTGCAAGTAATAAAATTCCCTCTTGTAACAACACAGAGCCAAGTCTACCAAAGTGGAGATCTTGAATCTCTTGTATTACTCAGGCTGCCCTGAGTCAAACAAAACAGGAAACTAAACTGTAGTCACTCCAGCAGAAGTAACAAGCATTGAAAAATATTGCATAATATCATCTTCTTCTTTTGCACTTCCTCCATGAATGTAACTTGAATGTTATCATAATCAAGGCATGATTATGATTACTGTGCCATCGATTACGATTAACATTACTTGTCAATTTTTGCAAAAGTAATTGGTTATTGAAGATTTGTTTTGTATTCAGTATTGAGTCTTGTCACTTCAAGCTCGTCCTTTAAGTTTTCCTTTGAACAATCAGATATTTTGGAAAACCATTATGGGAAGCAGTTTGTCCAAACGACAACTTAGAATCTCTGCTAACTCTCAGGCACGACAAGTGTGAATATAATACTGTGCTAGTCCATATTAACAGACGCAACTGTTCCATCAATAGAAGCCAGCTCTTTCTGTATGCATGAAGTAATGGTACTTTTCTTTTCACTAATTTTCAGTTGTGTTCAGATTCTCTCAGATGCTACCCCAACTCTGCAGAAGTGATATAAACTTAGGCATTGAAGCCTAAGTTTGACGACTCTTAACTGCCAGATTGATTGGATTGTGTAACAGTGTGTGTCTTCAGACTTTCCAAAGGGGCAGCCTTATGTTGTCCATATGTAGAATGCATAAGCTATGTGCTACATACATTAACCTTTGATTGATGTAGTGTACATGTTTCAGAGGTTACTGATGTTATTTAATGCCCAATTACAGCCATTTTAATTTCAGTGCTCTCTATCAATGTTACTTTATTTTTATTCTTCTGTCTTTAGGCCAGTGTGTTACCAATGTCTATAATCATCATTGGAGTTGGTCCAGCTGATTTTGATGGTGAGTTTAATATCTAGCAGCAGTTAACATTTCAATTGTACATTAAGGGTCCTGAGAAGTCATCAGTTTGACATAAGTACCACAGTAGCGTCAAATACTGCGCATAATGAGAAGACCCAGAGGTCCAATGTAAGAAATAGCGAGGGAGCTCACTGAGCTATAACGAATAATCTAACCAATCCAGGCAACCTGCAGATAGGTATACTATGTGCCGTGCCATGCCATGGCACTCTGCATGAAGTCACGCTGGAGATTTTGTGATCATTGTTATGTGCAGCGCTCTTGTTCTTGTATTCCTTTCTGTGGACAAGGCGTTAGTTTCAGTAATTTTTCCAGGAAGTCTTTTGGGCATTTGGTTGACTCTATAAAGTATCGTTTGTGGTCCACAACATCTATATAAAATAATCAGTGTGTTTGGTGTAACTTCATGCTTTTATTAGGCTTTTGTTATTTTTGAGGTAGATGTGCAACTATTTACATACAGTATGGTTTCATGATATCAAATTCCTCTTCATGAAGTCGAGTAAAATCTTATTGATGAAAGTGTTATGAATCTCATTGCTGGTGTACACATCAACTAGCCATCACATTTTTGCATAGATCTATGTAGTACTTTGTTACAAATATTGGGTTCCCAGCATATTAAATTAAGATGGCATTCTCTGTGGCACATCAAATCACAGATCTTCTGTATGTATAGAAGTTAAGAGAAAAATTATCAGTGCATGTCACTTGGTGATGGAACAGCTACTGTAGACTACTAAAGTTTACAATTTACTTTGAGTTTGCTCAAACAAGATTGAAACAGGTTCCCATACAGTGTATGAAGAACGGGAGACAGAATCTGAAAAAGTTCACTGTTCACTTTGTCTTCATAATTTAAGGGGAAGGCAACTGTAAGCTTGGTTTTACTATGGAAATCTCCCCTGATACTGGTCTCTTTCTCTGACCTTACTTTCTTTACAGCAATGGAAGAGTTGGACTCTGACAAACATTTACTATCCTACCGAGGAAAGACGGCAGAGAGAGACATTGTTCAGGTCTGTTGTATGTCATAAAAGGGGGTTCTAGGATATGGATGCAGTCAATGTATAATTTGTTTCATGGTATCAAAGCATTCTTTTGAAGTGGAATGCCGCAATAACTACCTCTCTGGGCCTGTGTACTCTTATATTTGTTTGAAAATGATCAACGAATGTTTGACATGAATTTAGATTACAGTTGTATCGCACAAGCACTCAGGAATGTGTGTGTGTATTGGGGGATCCAAAGATTACAAGATGAACAAACTGATCTTGGGAAACCCTGAGAAAGTGATTCATATACAGTGTACCTACAAAAAAAGGGGGAAAAACCTAAGAAAACAGCCTGCACAAAAAGAACCTGTCTATAGGACCTCTCCGTAAAAGGGATCAATGCATTGATCTTGGCTCAATGACTTAGAAGATTTGAATGGTCATTTACACATTGCCTCTAGTGAACAAATATGACTTAGTGTTAAAAAAACAACTAGAGAAATGAGTTCAGCCTTGCATAAGTTTTCTCTCCCAGAAAAAAATATATCCAAAGCAGGATTTTCATTTTCTGTGCATCAGAGGCCCCCCACCATCTTAGGTCAGGGATCTCTGGCTCTGCATGGTCTGACCCCACAGGAGTTGCTTTGCTGCATTAAGTTCTTGCAAGTCCTTTGCAATGGATAATTGATAATTTAATGGATAATTTTGTTTTTCTGTCTTGACAGTTTGTTCCATTCCGTGAATACATCGGAGGCATAGCTAGCGGCAACACTCAGCTCAGCCAGGCCAGACTTGCAAAAGATGTCTTAGCCGAGGTGCCGGAGCAACTCATCTCCTTTATGAAGAAGAGATCCATCGTCCCAAATGAGGCACCTCCTCCCACTCACCAATCTCTGGCACAGGCACTTCCATCTGCCCCTCCCCCTGTGTGAGCCAGTGGCTATGTAGAGTGCTACCCCTGTCATACAGTGGTGGAATTGTACAACTGCCATCTTAAACTGAAAATGTTGTCTTTGAGAGGTTGTATTAAGTGTTTATATGTTACTCATGTATTATTAACTTTCACTAGAAACCGTTTTTATTTTAGTCTGCACAGATTTAAATGTCTATTTTATACGGAGTTGAAAAGTAGTAAAAGGAAACAATGAAAACTTAAAAAACTGACTGACAGATAAGTGAACTCAGTGATATGAATGTTTGTATCAGATATCCTATCCTAAATGTTTCCATGTACTGGAGCTTCCTGAATTACATATCTCTGACCTAATTTATGGCTTTTTGGAGTTGCACAATTGCGTTACTTTGCACACAACATTTGCAAGATCCCCAAAACTACAAACATGAGACATTTTGTTTCTGACAGTGCCTTTTTAACAAGTGCTTAAGTTTACCATCCTTACCTTTTCCAAGTACTGTATGTGTTAATGATCTTGTTTGGGATGAGGTGGCAGTTGAGGCTGGCTGATATGATCATATTGGCTCTCAAGTGTTACTGTCAGATATATTTCCAAAAAAATTCTGATCCCACCAAATGTTCCTTACATTGAGAGAGAAGTGCCAACCCTTCAAGTATCACCATGCTATGGTAGAATAGTTATGCTTAATCCAGAAAACCATTGCAACTTTTCTCTTTCTTTTGAAAGAGTTAACAAACTTACCACAAAAAAGTCCTTAGATGTGTCAAGCTTGACCTATAGATCACTGCAGATGTGTTAAGCTTGACCTGTCAAATACTCCTTTCTCATTTTATAGAAGATATATGCACTGATCAAGATACTGGTATTGTTTGTCACAAGTGTAATTTTCCATAATCGGTAAATTTTAATGAAATATCATTAAGGTTACTGAAATGTGTAAGTTTTTGGTTATCTTTTGATGAACTTGAAAAGTAATGAGTTTCAAACTCAGGATCTCAATGCAAATTTCTTGTTTTTGTTGTTGAAGGTACTTGGAGAAAAATAACAAAAAATGTTTGTATTCTTGATTGATAATAGGCTGAATTGTCATGCCTATTTTTACTTGCCTTTTATAACTTCTTGAATATTTCTTATGCTGTCATCACAATAACTTGCAGGGAAAGTTTATTCATTCTTTATGCACTTCTTTGCATTAAAATTGAAATTACTTTTCATCCTCAAAATATATTTAACTTTCTTCCTACAAATTTTTACAATGTGTTTTAGTTTCATCAGTGTATGTTGTTCATTTGTCACTACATACAGGCACATTTCAGACGCTGCATGCCATGTTTGTTTCTAGATGTGCAGGTCATCTATTTAGTGCCTGCTTCCTGTACGGTTTTAAGGGTCGTTGTTTCTTACATTTCTGAATTATTCCCAGCTTTTTAAATGAAATGAGAATCAAAGGAATGATAAAATCTTGAACATCCCCTTCACATTCCTCAGCATATCTTTCAATATTCAGGCCTTGTGCTCAAGGTGCTACCTGATGTCTTTAACTGTAATGTGATGGATCTTTTCTTGTAGAAGTGATGGATTTTTTTCTTGTAGTAATAAAGGTCAGTGTGATTAAAATCTGTTAAAGGAGGTTTGACATGGTCCATTTAAACTGCAGACATGAACTGTTGCTATTAGCCATTATTATACTGTCATCCTGTGACACAGGTACTGAAATGTAGCAAGAGTAGTATCGGTTGTTTGTCTTTCTTTGTTTCGGATGTGATAAATCAGTCTGGTGGCCAATTGTCTCTATGCTTCCAAATAATGTCAAGGAAATTGAGATTTAGTGATACTTAATGCTTTTACTTATATAATGTTGCTGTTCTTGACATTTTTGCTGATTTAAAATTAATCCTTGTCCTATTGCATGTGTCATAGGTTACTGATATGTGGTCACATTTTGATAACTGTATTAAATGCTGTAAGTTCTCATGTGAAGTTATAACATTACTGTATTATACATTTGACAGAATGCAGTAAAATGTGATTTTATGTGTTGTTTCACCTTGACTCTCTTTGGAAGGCACAAAATACAATGATAAATCCTCCCTATCTTGTGCACATTGTATGAGTACAGTAAATAGTGAGGGGTTGGGGGGAGTAGGAGCAGTGCTTCTTAGAGTTTCCTGCACTGCTACATGTACAAGATCTTTCAAGATGTCCCTGCTGGAGACACATTTCACTAGATTGTACATCCACTTTGTGGACTGTGGTACACTATTTGACGCATTTACAGATAAAATGTCAGTATATGTAGAATTGTGTCAGTATCTTGAGTTCTGGTGGTCAAAAGCACATTTCGGGAATGGGTTTGGTATCATTACTATAAATGATGTCAAAATGGAGGTTATTTAGTAAGGCTCAGATGTAGACCTTTGTTACAGCAGACCTCTGGGCCAGTGATTCTACTGGTCTGTTAATATGCGGATCAAACAAACTAAACAACTGTCATATTTTCCTATCTCTTTCAATGTCATGTATATCTTACAAATCTAACAAAAAATGATATTTTAAATGATGTAACTATGTATCTCTGTACTCTATAAGTTTGGTATGTTTTGTAGTTCTTTTTGAGTTGTGTCTTGGATTAATAGTAGTTGGTAACTGTAGTAGTCTGTTCATTGGCTGATATTTCACATTACTGACAGTTTTGGGCTGATCAAGCCAAGTAGTAAATGCAAATGGATTGCAATTCTTTCATGTTAGCTGGGTAATTGCACTGTATGTAAACTTTCTGTTGAATAAACTTTAGACAATATGCAGTACTTGGTGAGGAAATTGCACACAGAAGCTCTATTATGTGTTGTTTGTGCCAACATTTGTATGAGTAAAGCTAAGATTAGCTTGGTTTGCTAATATCAAGCACTTTGCTATTCGGTGAAATTGATAACTTTACATCAAGGACTATTAAAGGACTTTGTTACGCAATTAATGGGCTATTTGAACAACACCAAGTCATCCTGTCAATGTCTCATGCATGTGAGAAAATCACCTTTTGTGTCTGTAACCAACAGTCACAGATATTGGCCACTGACAACAATTGATATTCCATAAAATGTAGGAATAATTTTCTCTCTCTTGGTGGAAACCATATCTCCATAGCATGCTCTGTTTGGAAGTTTGAGATGTTTAAAGAAGATATAATTAAAAATGGTTCATTGTACTTCTGGAAATGCGTGATGTCACCCAGACACATTTTATGGAGTATCCTGCTTACTTCTTTGCAATCTTGACTATCCTAAAGAAACAGCACAATAGTGTAAGATATGTGACATTAATTTCATTACTAAGGTACATTAATCTACATTTTAACTAGAGTCAAATTTCAAGGCTAAATGAGGGCTTCAATTTCAAAGAAAGACAAAGACTTCTTGCAATAGTTTGCCCCTTTTACATAACAGTTTGGCTACCTTGAGGCAACTGGAAATCCTTTCTGACCAGCAGTGTTTCTTCAAATGACAATACTTTGAGAATAAGATATTCATGATGAAACTGTCCCTCAAAGTGACGAGTTTGCCACATGCTCATTCTCTGTTGATGACGTATTACCACCTCAGAGACAAAAAAAAGGCACCCTGCAGCATTAACATCTAAGAAGTTATGTGCAGTTTCTGCTCAATGGAGTATTTGTCTTTTCATTATTTCTGCATTGTGTGCAGAATGAATGCCAAAACACTTGACGGCATAGGTCAGGTGACAAGTTTAATTTATGACCATGTACCCGACACTGCCTTCGATGTCATGAGGTATGTTTCAAATGAACAGACAGTCATGTTGACATGGGGTTTAAAATGTCTGCTGTGAATAATTATCAACTTTCATTTTCAAGAACCCCTTCAATTGTTAGTAAAATATGCTTCAAACAAAATGAACTAAAGCTGATTACATCCGCTGACCTGAGATGACGACTGTGATCTTTGCTGACCGAAATTTCAAATCAAATACAACAGGCCTGATGGTGCACCACTTCACACACATAACAAGCATGAGATATTTTTGAGGATATCATTTGTTAAACAAAGATTTCACAATTTGACCACTTTTGAAACCAAATCACCTTTGACCTCAACCAAAAAGTGAAATGGCCTATAACCAAATGAAAGTCTCTCTGTATGTATACTGTAAGTGAGATGTGAGAACGTACCAACCCAGTAGCAGAATGGAAAAAATACAGTGAAGCAGCACATTTGGCATCTACGGAAACATCAATGAAACATGTCTCATTGCCCGCTCTTTCAAACAACCCCGCTGTAAATATTCTGACATGCCAACCACAGCAAAGCAAGCTTGCATTCTGTCATTTACATGAATTACTTTGTGACCTGAAAAATTCCTTGTAAGTTGGTACATATCTGCTAGCATCAATTTTAGATACTTGTCCACTCCTGGAAGGTTATATCCACCATTATCTAACTTTTCGTGGTGGCACGCCCATTTTTATCCGTGTTGATCCAGTCATGAGCCACAATTACCTTACTTCTTGTACTCCATGATATCAGTCATGACAACTGACATGTGCTGATACCATAGTAGTTTGTTACACATAGCCTCTGGATTTGATTTGAGCAGCAATCCTGCTTCCTTTCTGTTAGTTCATCTTATTACAGGCATCCTACAGACATGCTGGGTATCTTTGGGGGGAACAAGGGGTTCTGAAATTATTAATCATCCTGAAGGGAATAAGGAGAGGGGGTGCCCTCCCAGATTAAAAAAATGCTTTGGCAAAGGGAGTTCGGATGCAAAAAGGGGCTATCATTATCATATT
>VJOZ01064984.1:2581-12996 GCA_009801055.1 Stichopus horrens
GGGGGGGGGGCAGTGGGGACAAGATATATTTCTGAGGACTCCCGCCCGGGACCCCCCGGTGGTTACGCCACTGACAGCCGTAGAGAGAAAGGAGAGAGGCAGCACATCCCGTGAAACAGAGGGTCTAAAAAATGCCACAGCTGATATTCCTTACAGAATAAAATGTAACTTGTCTTTGTCTCAGACAGAACTCATCACTGGCACTGTTGGCTATCATTGGCTTTTACAAAGCCAAAAATTGAAATATTTTCTAGTATTATTAAAGCCCTTTTGTGCTCCAAGGAGATGGTTTAATATGGATTTCTTTCTGTTTTCCTTATATTTTTATACTTAGGTGGAGCCACCGATCATATTTTTGGTAAAACAGGAATCGTTCACTGGGCTAGGTAGTAGATGTTTGGTTCATCTGTGCACAGGTGAACGATACTATGCGATCATTCCTTAATCAAGCAAACTTGCTTGCAAGATCTCACTGCAAAGTTAACAAAATGTTGTAAGACGTGCAGCAGAAAGTGCTCGGAAGACAACAATAAAAATCAACCTCACTTGTTGTCATATTTCAGGTATAATCATCTTTGAAATTACATGATGTGATACACCAAACACCCACTGGATAAACGTTCCTTTTTGCCTCTAGCTTACGCTTGGGGAGAATAAACTTTGAGATTGCTTACCTTACAAAGACGTGGATAACAGTGCAAATAACCTGGCCTCAGTAAGTCGACAAAGCTAAAAGGTACACTCCACGCTGTGGTATTTACGTCCATAGCTATTATGTTCAGAACAAGTATGTTGTTCATGTTCCGACGTAACTTTGGTACCCTCAAGATGGCGACGATAACAGAAATGCTGGATACGGCTGCAGCCAGCCAGACGACAAATAGATATGATACCTCTATGATGAAGAAAAACCGTACTTGATGGTAGTTGACTCCTTCCTTCAGTGGGCTCTGCTCGTGCCAAATTTGTTGTTCCTCACAAATGTATGTAGGCATTTCAATCGATGAAGCTATAGCCTATATGTTTAAAATTAATGAACACTGGCAAATAGTGGACTGAAATTTGTTTATTCCGAAAATTATAGGATGATGCATGTAGAATGAAAAAGGCGGAGTTTGGAATAAAGGTCTTTTTCTTACCACAAAGTCATCAGTTGTCGTGATCTTTTAATCACACCAGTCTTGATAACTTGAGAGTACGACCCAGCTTAAATGAATTTCTACTTTAAAATAATACAATTTGGAATTTAAGAGGAAAACAAAGATATTCAAACTGAAGAGACACAACTTCAGTTGTGGATCACTTGCGACAAAAAAGATAGAAAAGTCTTTCAGATTGTACGAAAGATTACAGAAAGCATTGCCACAGTGGTGTCTGCATGCACTTGAAACATAACTATTCATTTGACTTCCAACGTAAATTCAAACGAGCAAAATGCACAGGTTGCATTGATCCTCTTCGTTTTTTTCAAAATATTCCTTGTGGATCAAGATATATTCCTATATAACAGTGAATAGTTATCCGATGCATAGTCACGTTTCATGTCGTATGGACAATCAATTAATTACATACCGCTTTGTCGTCCGAATAATTGTATACGCTTCACAAGATTTCTTTTATTCCATTTTCCTCCACTAGTATGCTCTGTGAAGTGACTCTCTTAATTATTATTAATTAATTCGTAGAGCATAATACGCATGTCTGAAAAATAGTACTTCAGAGAGCTAAACACTCCAAGAAGAAAACTACCAGCAAACAACCGTTGACGTTTTTTGGTTGACGTTACGTAATAAACATAAGCAGGTTTACAAGTTTTCACTAAACCTTATCTTAGAACCAAGAGAGAGAGAGAGAGAGAGTCAGCTGTAAAATAAAAAAATATCATGACTAGTCGACATTTTTCAAGAGAATATTGGATTGAAATCGTCTCTGATTTGTTTATTGTAGTGCAAAGTCATCTTCACTTGCAAAGAATATCGAAAAAAATATTTATCATCTAACTTTTCTTCTTTCATGGAGTGAAGATAAACTATAACCTGAAGACATTTTTCAAGAGTCTGTCGTTTCACTCATCAATCATTTGCCGTTTTGTTGAATCACCTGCAGTATTCATGTATTCGATTTGACGGATTATTTTGCCTCAACACGAATTTTCATTTACCTAAATTGCGAGACGGACATATTAAACTTGTTAGGAACTAGGGAGAATTACATAATTAAAATAATCCCTCATCGTTCAACAAGTTTTATCATCATCTAATCCAATGTAAAGAGCACAGTTTACCTTGCTTTCATGCCGTTTCCGGCTTTAAATCGTGAACAAGGTTTGTCTGACATATATAAAGAAGAAATTAAGGTTAATAGTGCTAGTGACTAAGAATACTGATGTAATTCTTATCGGAGTTATAAAGCGATGTCTCTCTATCATAATGACTCTAACAAATCATCAAAATAGCCACAGGAGATGTTCCAAAAAAAAAAAAAGAAGTTTGCAAACGAAATCCAGCAAGCAGACAAGTGAGGCGCATATCCTCTTCAACTGCGTTCGCTCCATTTGGCATGTAAGACCAAGATGGGTTTTCCATGGGCAAAGTGAGTGCAGTTCAATGTCAGTCCTATGCATTTTTTTCTTTTTCTTCTTGCATGGCGTAACATAACACTGGTGCAAACTGTGCACTGGGCGCAACTTGTTGAGTAGATTGCATGCCTTACACTGTGTGAAGTCTGTGTATTAAATAAGTGTATCATGAATACTTTTTAATATTCATATTCATATTCATAATTATCACTTCCTCCCGATCATAGGGTTAAATAAAAACGAACCCTAGTTCCATGGTAATTCAATGTCTTAGGGCTTAGATTATTGTACGTTTTGTGTTATGCACCTTACATGTGTGCAAAGGTCTCATGCAACTTGCTGTTGGTAAATAATTGAATGGATTGTAATCCTCAATAATCACATTGCAATAACTTTGAATATACTTGAATTACTCATTTAGGGTTTCAATCTTCTACGAAAACAACAAGTTCTGAATAGACTGCTTATGCATCGAGAAGTCTTTGTTTTTCTTGTCTTTCAACACAAGTGTAAGATAAAACTCCACTTGTTTGTAATAGGGTTATTGAGAAAGAGAGTGCTGCACAGATTAACAAATAGCCTACACATAACCCATACAGGCCTGACCCATATTGTCCTGCAATACTACGTGACATGTACAGGCACACATGTGACGTAACGATTCACGTAATTTGGCGACAACATGGCGACATGCCAGTGAATAAAAAGTATCTTAATAAAAACTTCATGTTTTCTTTGACGTGAATTTATTGTACAGAATGGTCTCCTCTTCTTTGAAAAACTATATTTGAAGTATCAGGACCATTCGGAAGACTGCACAAAGGTTTTCTTTTCATGTTCAACATAGTACATTTTGAGTGGGAAGGACTACGCCAACTACTAATTGTAAACAAAAATTTGTTGTATTCTGCCTAAGACGTTTTCTAATCTACATACCTCAAAACTGTATATTGTAATGTTTCATTTAAAAACAGTCACGATTGCAAAGAAATACAAAGACTATTCAAGTAGTTGTGACTGATTGACATGACAAATTTACCATTATGAAATGTACTAAGACGGAGCAGATATTTCTTTCAAAATTTATCACATCCGGGCGGAATATAATACTGAGATATGGTTTTACCAACATAGAGAGAAAAGTATTCCCAATTTTTGTGATGTATCAATTGTCTTCAGTTTCTATTTACTTCAAGAAGAAACAAGTTATGTTTAAGTTGGCTGGGCCGAAAACTGTGAAATGAAAATCATACCTTATTACTAATGGCAGGTAAAAACTGATCACAACCGCACCAAGAAACGCCCTTTTGGTCGAAAGAGAAGTTTAACAATACAGAGAGAGAATATTTAGGTATATGATTTTTTTCTGTAAAACTATGTAGTAACAATTTTCACGAAAGTGTAATAGACGTGGCACATAAGATATCTCAATGACACTTTGTTTTACAACTTATTTCTTGAGCATTTTTTATGCAATCCGATCGTATAGGAACGTATCCACTATACATACTAACGTTGATGTTTGTTTTCTTCAAGTGACTGATTTTCCGAGGGAAGTGCATCCCTTGCCCACCCCTTGCGGACGCCCATACATGATCTCATTTATAACATTATATCGTATTGTCGAGAATCCAGCATTATTACACGAATGTAATAGAAAGTGACAATTTGTATGAAAATTTTACAGGCAAGCAAGCACCTGTAAAAATCACCAAATAATATATGTTTAAATTACAGTTTGTCACTTTTCTTTTCATAAATTATATGTAAAGAAAAATCAAATATATTTAAGAACTGTTGTCAAAGATTGTTGTTTATATATTAACAATGATTCACAGCTTAAAGCCGAATTCTCCACCAACGCGACAACTCATCCATGAGATTGCCTACTGTTCTGTCAGTTGTTAAACACAACGATTTTGGAATAGGAAGCTTCCTTAGATGTGAAATGACGCTTTGAAAGTTGGGTTTCGTCCCGATGATGAAAATGTGTGACATAGCACCTACAAATATCGTTTTCGGTTGTATGCACTCAAGTTCGTGTTTGTAGGAAGGTCTTACGACGCAAAAACGTTTTAGTGCAGAGATTATGAAAGCGTCATGAATATCTTCATTTCAGTAATATAACCATTTCTTTCTAAACCATTTTCAAACCAAGGGATCTATTATTGAGATGGATGGAAAATTTAATTACTGTTACTACTTAAGGACACACCAAACTGATTGAAGGTAAGCTGTGAAATTAGCTCAAAGGCATTTCTGTCTTTTGTTTGTCAGTAACAGTTCAATGTAGTTTACTGAGTAAGGTCATTTAAGTTAACACATCTTTAAGGAATTGACTCAGTCCGAACAGTGCGTAACAATTCAAAACATAGGTATGTGTCACTCCTTAATGAAACTAAGGTTTTATCATCAAATAAGATCAACAGTACCGCAACCCGCAGTGGGAGATAAAAAAAAATTAACAGCAATGTTCAAAGTAGATTTGTCGGTGCTACAATGAAACCAATTGATTTTCTAGCATCAGGCTCGTACCTCGAATATTTACTAAAATTATCCATTTTCAAAAGTATTTGAGAATGATATGTGGAAATTAGAAGGGAGATATAAAAATGTTTGCAAATTTTTAAGAGACTTGAGAAGGGAGAGAACTCATTTTAATTTCCTCCTCCATGCTTTACTTTTACTTTCTCTGGTTCAAACTCTTGAAATGAAACATATCAGTAGGTACCAGCGGAATACCTTTATTGTGCAAGTGCTCCGATAAGCTGCATTACAAATTTGTTACCAATATTTCCCTTATTTCCATTATTATTTACATATTTAAAACTGCAACAATGTCGATCGATTAAACAATTTAAACAAGAACCCAAGGGCACTGTGGTTCCTTGCACAGATGGAGAGCATATAAAGTAATTTATAAAGTAAAAAAAGGTTTTCTGCAAATTGCAATAACTCTTATCACATCTTTGACCCTTTAAAGTCCAATCAACTCTGACAGCGTATGCCCTTAGTGAACTTCTGGGCTTTAGTTTCCACTGGTAAGAACACCAACTGACTTATTTTCTTTCATTGTGTCCTGCTCACCTAACTAATTGAAAGACATTTACATGAATGCACACAAAAGTACTCAAGGACGAAGACGTAAACTGATCCAGTCAAAGCTTTTCTGGTGACTACCTACAGTACTTTAAACAGCACTGCTGCTTCTTCATTTGATCATGAAACTGCTATCACAAGCAGTACTTCCATGATTCGCCGGAGGGGGAGTGATGGAACATATAAGCATCCGCAGCGTAAGAAGGTTTCCAGACTTTTGCCCCAGTTACCCGATGACCTTTGACATCTACCAAAAGCAAAAGGGTACACCTTCTCAATGTGGCAAACCTACATACCAAGTTTGATATTCATCTGACTTTGCCCACTGAGTTAGAGCGTACCTAAGCAAGTGCCAGTCACAGATGCACATACATACACACACACACGCACCAGCGCACGCACACACACACGCGCACACACACACACACGCCTACCTCACTGCATAGATTCCTTTGCTGATGGAAGGAACCAAAAAGGAACCAAAAGTCAGATGCTCTGCACAGCACAAGCGGGGCTGATAGATTGTTATATCGGATTATTTTTGGGACAGCTGTACAGCAGTACTTGCAGTAATTTTTTATCAGTTTTTATTCTCACACCTCAGCATATACCTCAAATATACATACGTCATTTTAAATTTAAACTTAAACTGGAAATTTCAGTACAATATTGATCATTGAACAGTCATCGAAGACGTCAGGGAGGATAGTCCAATTGTAACGAAGCACTACTTTACACCAATTACTTTACATTTTCCAACTCGTGCGTCAATCAATGAATAGAACTCAAGGTGGTCAAACAAAACTTGATGAATTTCAAATGTTTTCAAACAAAAGAGTAAATAAAGCAGGGTTCTCTCCCGGATACAGAATAGGTAATAACTTAGGTAGTTCGCTTAGATTATAGAAACTTTACATGGCATGGTAAGTCTTTTATGCAAACCTGGATAGCTTGAAGGACAAAGAAAAAAAGTGTTAAGAAAGGTAATGAACAGTTTTGGGTAGGGAGAGGTCCCCGTTAAGGGAGAGATCCCCGTTATAGAAAATATGGAGAAAATAACCCAAGGTAAGCACGTTTTAAAGCAGTTTATTGCACGTTGACAATGTTGGCTGGCTAGTTTGTTCATCCAACTACAGTAAAGAAGAAATTACTTTGGTCTTTATTATAACAGTCACACGACTGAAATTGGGCATGTCCTCTGATTACAGTATTTGTTTTCTGTTACTCTTCCTGTTCCCTTCTTCACATAAAGGCGGGTATTTGTTTCACAGATCACGATACACTTTCCCGATATTCTCAATAATATTTTTCTTTTGCATTTAGCTAAACGTGGCATTGAGATATTTGTCAATGTCACTGTTTGTGTTATAACCTGAGGAAGATTTTGAAAATGTAAGGAAAACGAAAATAAGCTTTCTTAAAGAACTGCTATAATTGGTAACACTTTTTATGAGGCGGCCTAGTATAAAACAATGTTGTCTGCTACTTTAAGTGCACAGCTGTTTGCTTTAATTCTACCGGCACGAAAGACTTACGTCACTCAATGACGTAGGTAATTTGATATCGCTGCCAACGATAACAGCTTTTAGGGTGGATCCAGCATATAAAAACCTCTGTCCGTCTTTCCTACTCCAAATCTTCTTTTGAACTACAGAGGTACACGACGATCGTCACCTTTACACTGCCTCCTCAAAACAGTGATCACCATGAGCCAAGTGAAGAACGATTCACAGGGTCACGTGGTATGCACGGTCCCGGCTGCAAAAGATAATGATCAGGTAAGAGAACCGAACATGCCAGGAAGTCAATCAAATTTGGACAAGGGATATGCGAGTGTGTTTTTTTCAGGAAGGGGGAGGAAGCGGTGTGGTGTTTCTTTCACAAAAAAGGTAATCATTGCACCATTTTATTTTATAAATTTATAGAAACCAATACATCAGAACCAGAGCTCACGCTTACAGTCGCGCTAATAGAATGAATCTGTTTCATTTTCCTTTCCTATTTCTTTTACTTTATCTTTGGACCCTAAGCTCGAAATCAATCTTCTAGACTAAGTCCAATAGTACTTCAAATATTGAGAATTGTATTGTTTATTGAGAAGAATATAATTCAATCAGAAAATGTCGTCTCTTAGTTTATTCAGTGGGGTAGTTATACAGCAACTGTAGAAATTTTAACGAATGAAATCCCAGTATGACGCAAAGACTAAAAAATTGATTAGGTTTTGCTTACATTTTTGTTCCAATGGAATGATTCACTTGCAATGGTCTGCTCTCTATTGGCTCCTTTAAAATGTTGTATGTCTGCTTTACTGTCCGGTTGGATTAAAAATGGCAATTGTGAAGAAAGTACTAGGCGTATAAGATAACTAACATATGATGGAATTAAATGAGAAAATTTGTGTAAACTTTGCAAAGATTCATAACATTCTAAGAAAAATGGTTCCATGTAATCTACATGTGGAATTTATTCTTTAAAGTAGGGATCTCAAGTGTTATAAACAAGTGAAATCTGACTAATATGAATCACAATTTTTACGTTTGGGTGTAAAGTGGTCATTAATTTTAACAAGTGAAAATTCAAGAGGNNAAAAAAAAAAGCGAGAAAAAAGTTTTACTCCTAAGGTAATATGACATCTCTTTGTTGGGAGAAGACAACTCTATATACTTACATTGCTCACGTCAGCTTCCAAGATTTATAACGTGTTTTGTATCTTATTGCTTGTTTAGTTTATTCAAATGTTTCCAATGAAGTTTTGTAGAAATTACAGTCAATTGATCTTGCAATGAGCTGAGAGTTATACATAGTTAATGTAATGTGGAGTCACTACGATATTACCTTATATTTCTCTATTGATGTAAGTATCCTTCTTCCTATTAATATTTATAACAGACTTCCAATTTTTGAGTTATTCATTCTTCCCCCTTTTCCTCCTGCTGAATTTCTTTAAATTCCATGATTTGCTACTGTTAAACGAAGCACAGTAAACATCTGTATACCATGTACATGAAGAGAATTTTGTTACCGACGTTACCGATGTCAGTTGTGTAACTGATGAAGGCCGATTTTTTTTTTTTTACCCAGGATCAATATGCAAATATTTATCCCACAGGCTCCTATCCAACCATAATCTACGGACTGCAAAAAAAGCATTGGTACTTCCAATTATTATTTAGCTGAATTTCTAAGTGAACTTATTTCACCTCACATCAATGTAGAATACTGCACCTATACGACTCCTTCTCATTCGTCTAGGAAATTACGTCCATGGTCACATTTAATCAATACATAGTTTCTTATGATGTTACAGTCTGTTTATAAATATCCCATTATATGAAACTACAGACTTAGACGTTGACGTAATTGTTCAAAATATTTCAAGTATTGGTATTGACAGACGTGATCACAAATTATTCATCTACAAATTACAATATTTTGCTACCTCTTAAGTGCACTTTCTTTTAACGGCAATTTTTATGACCAAGTGCCTGGTGTGGCATTCGGATCTCTACTTGCACTAGTTTTAGCCAGCTTTTTCATGGGCCATTTCGAAACATCAAACACAACCAAACCGTATCTGTACAGTATTTAGATAGCATTTTCCGTTGTTTCAACAAGGACAATGATGCGGACGCATTTTGAATTATATTAATAATTATTTCTTCCTTATTGAATTCATAAAGTTGTAANNCTTTCCTCGATATTAGATATTACAAGCTTCCTTACATTGGATATTTTCCACATACAACCACCTACAACAAAAATAAGAGAAATAATCACATCCCATTGTACTAGTAATATTGATGTCAGGCTTGTGTTCACCGCATTAACATAGTCACTAAGGCTTCTATTCCAACAAATCTCAAATTCCATGTAGTCTATCAAGCTGTAACGCTTGCTATATCGGGGAAACCCTCAGACATTTAGCTACAAGGATGAATGAGCATGTAAATCCAATAAGAACGTACATGTTTACGAACACTCAAACAAAACTCCCTCTTGTAAAATAAAATGCGATCACAACTTCAAAATAATTATCTCAACACACACTAAGCTGGAGCTTAAACTTAAGGAGAGCCTTCGTATTAACTGAAATCTGTCTAATCTGAACAAACAACCGGAAAGCCCATCATTTTCCCTATTAAACTAACTGTTTCATTTTACGTAGATGTAAATGATACACTGTATCTTGGTTTTAGCTCTTCATTGTAGAGCCTTTTATAGGCAAAGATAAGAATTGCTGATTTTCTTCCTATTCCTATGAGAAATCCAAACGTCCTTACATTGACAAGAAGTCATGTTTGCTACTGCTGATCACGGTCTCAGTCCTGCTTGTCGGCTCACTCTGCGCAGTCTACTTTATCCTGGGGTCCTCCACGTGTCTCCAGGAAGAAGCCGTAGGCAGCAATGTTACCTACAAAGTACAGGTAAGGACATCACTTATATTAATAGCATAGCATACAGGAGAAAGACTAGAGGAAATGTTGTAACTCACTCTCCTCAAAAATATCGTGCAGACATTGTGTTGCCCAGGTGGTTATCCAGTTGATAAATCACAGACACGCACACACACACGCGCGCACACACGCGCACACGCATTGGCACGGACACGTTTTCATTAATACCATGCAACAGGACCCTCCTGTACCCATGGTCACTCTACCATGGGGTACCCCCGGGGTGTCGCTACTCATACACCCCAAGCGTTTCCATGGCAACCATTCTCCCATGGGTGCAC